>PVIH01002808.1:42162-177413 GCA_004025045.1 Sigmodon hispidus
TTTTTTTTTTTTTTTTTTTTTTTTTTTTTTTTTTTTTTTTTTTTTTTTTTTTTTTTTTTTTTTTTTTTTTTTTTTTTTTTTTTTTTTTTTTTTTTTTTTTTTTTTTTTTTTTTTTTTTTTTTTTTTTTTTTTTTTTTTTTTTATCACAGCTTCACCCTCTGCTTCAGCTACAGAAGAAGATGGAAGACATCAACATTTGTTATCAGTATTTTTGAGTGAAATCTAGACCATGATTTATATAAGACAATGGAAGCAACTATATTTTGTCTTTACAAACAATGGCATTTCTTTGCTTTCTTACTTTCCTGGAGTTGAGTATTTTTTAAAGTGTAATGATAAAATATTGTGATAGGTGGCAGCTCCTTTCTCCTAACTGCACTAAAAGCAAAACACTTATTCCTAAGGAATAGCTGTGGCTTATACAAATACATTTTTTTCTTTTCAATATAGAGTAAGCCACTCTCCATTTAAAGGAGTGGCCTGTGTACAATCACAGTCCCTGGTAGTCTGCCAAACACAATAGGGCATTAATTAACATGTGCTTGGGGATTCATCAACATGCACAGTGCTAGCATGCAATTGGAGCCTTTTCCCCTCCCCTTTTCACTCTATGCTGACAGCATTCATGAAAGATCTACTCTAGTATGTAAATCAGTTCTTGCTAAACTCCTTGTAATGGAGTCCCTTTATTTTTCAAAGCTGTTGTCAGAACTACTCCCATATCTTAGAAAGACGTTCCGTCTTTTTCTCTTGTTTAAAAATCCAACTACAGTGGGCAAAAATAACATATTTGTTTACTTGTCATGCAGACTGCACTGTAAATAAATCATCTGATAAATTACTTGCCCAATATGAGCAGAATGAGATTCATTTCCCTTAATGTTGTACCAATGGGGATGGCAGAATTACATTCTCTGTTAGCCCTGGGTGACTGTGTGCTGGCCCGCTCGCTCATGAGTGCCAAGAGGAATACTGTGAGGCACACTGCCTCCAGCTCTTGCCACCTAGTGCAAGCAGGTGAAAAACAAAATCACAGGAGTGAATTGGATTTCAGTTAGTTCTCAGATGTTCTTTGTGCTTTTCATTTTGCTGAACCTTTCTCACTGAGTCTA
Source organism: Sigmodon hispidus (assembly GCA_004025045.1). Classification (NCBI taxonomy): domain Eukaryota; kingdom Metazoa; phylum Chordata; class Mammalia; order Rodentia; family Cricetidae; genus Sigmodon; species Sigmodon hispidus. Next base: position 43,275 of record PVIH01002808.1, read on the forward strand.
TCACCCTCCGGATGTTCTTTGTTATAGGTTCATTTTAGACCTGGATGAACCAGGCTTTGGACAATGGGAAATCTGTCTTCTTGAAATAAAGGGTAGAATGAAAGAAACAGACAATAGTGTTCACCTCTTCACTTTAAAAATAGAACAGGTACTTCAATTTTATCTAAGTTCTACATAGTAAAATTTATGGCTATTTTTTTACGTAAAACAATATGTGAAAAGTGCTTAGCAAAGTACTGAAGTAAATGCCTAATAAATGACAGTAGAAATCATTCTTGAGAGTAGAGTTAGATGTGTTATTATTATCATTTATTGTCTTTTATAGCCCAGAAATCATAAGCGTTATAAAACTCACAATGTAATTTTTATGTTTTAATCATTTTGGAGATATATCAATAAAATGCTTAGTTTGGGCAATAGGAGAGATATAGGGGTTGAAGGCTCAGTCTGACCCTCCCACCTGCTCCATAAGATTGTGCCTTTGATGCTTAAAGAAGAGCAGTTCAGAGATTTAAACATCATATTCCTCCTCTCCATCCTGATCTACCATCATGAGACCTTGAAGAAATTATTTAACTGCAAAAAGACTCACTTTCCTTTTTGTAAAATGGGAGGTGGTTGTAAAAAGACAATGAGGTAAAGTAAAACACTTGACAACATGCTGCCTATGGAGATGACTGAATGGTAGACACACAAACAATACACCCCAGATTTCCTTCTTCCTATGTGAAGAGAGGAAGGAGGGCTCTCTGGTCCAACCCAGGGCAAGGCTGCCTTCTTTTCCCCTAGGGAAGAGTGAGTTGTCCAATTCACTGGAGCTCTGAGAAGCTGATGAGGCAAATAGTCTGTTGAGCCCTGTTGAGCCCTTAGTACGGTTGCCGTCCTGCAGTGCTCCTCATATTTATACTCCCTCAGAGCAGTCAGGGAGAGCCAGATACCTCCAACTGACTTCATTAGAAAGGGCCCAAATGATGACTATTAATAAATATAGATTTCAAAATTTTAAATTTAAATGTTAACAAAAATATCTTCCTATAAATATACATTTTCACTTACTTGGAATTTCTTGGAAAATATTTCCATTTTATAAGCATCCTTTCTATCAACCTTTACTCATGATTTTTTTTTAAATCTCCTTAGAAATAATAGATAATTTGAGACTGTATTCATACAATAACTCCTCAAATATGAAATGTTAGTTATAATATCAGACAAATTGTTTTTCATTGAGAATGTCTTTGTCAGTAAATATGTTGATGCTTCCATGAATTTTTCTTACAGCTCTATTTATATCATATTTGAATTTTGATGTATTAAATAAGTTTTACCTAAGGTTTATTTTTACACATCACAAGAAATTTTAGGATGATCTTATTATGAAATTAAATATATTAAAATATGACTGAGTTTGAATTTTATATAGGAATGAGGCTAGTCGTTATGTACTATAACTCAGACAGCACTTGGGCTGTGGAAGGTATAGCCAGCTGCATAGAAAAATGCTTGCAGAAGAAGAATTTTATTCTTTTATGAGAAAACAGCACATCTCTTGTCCTTATCATTCATTGCTGCTTTTTAAAGAGTAGCCCTCCAGGTGAAGGAATGCTGTTCTCTGTGAACACAGCCAAACAGTATCAGGAGAAGGGAATGCAAAAAGCTGGGCATGAGTGACTTCATGTTTGCTTTTCTTTTCCTTTTTTTCTTTCTAAATTTAGAACATATAAAATGTTTAGCTGTGTAGATATACTGAAATGGTGATTCTGCTCTTGAAGAGTCTAGAATCTCTTGAAGAGATCATTTGTGATGATAACAAAACTGTTCACTTCTAGTTTGGAAAAGTGCTAGAAAAATCACTTTCCCTGTACATATGGATTTAGGTAGAAACTGGGAAGAAGAAAGGCAGAACATAGGACTTTGTTTTATCCAATACAATTTCTGCAGTTATCTACAGGAGTTATACTTTCTTTTAACACCAGTGTCTGCTGAGGACAATTATTTGTTAGAAATAATAATGTGGAGAACTATATGCCATCACCTCCTTAATCATCTTAGATAACTTAATTTTTTTAAAAAAAAAAACCTCACAAATCATAAATCATGAACTGTTATTTTCATCTTTATTTTTGCTGATTCCTGAACAGAAGCACTGAATATTTCAATACCTTGTCCAGAGTCTTCCAGGTGGACAGCAGATGAGGGACGCTGCGATCCCACACAGTTCTACTCTAGTGTTGACACCCTCTCTGCACTAATGAGACACTGAGCCTGTCCAATGAGGAACTGTAGGTCTGACAGGCAGAATGCTTCACAGAAGCCTGTCACCCATTCAAGGCCACCATAGTACATATTTGGCATCTTTTAAGGCCTGATTAACAAACACTTCTTGAATCAACCAACAACAAATCAGAATCCATCAACATTAATTAACTAACTTGAAGTTAAATTCCTCTCAATTGTTCTGTATTTTGTTAAAGAATACAGAACATCTAATTAGTTAAGACTAGCAGTAAGTTTGAATTACATATTGTTTCGAATGAACCAGCATTGGATAGAAGAAAATTTTATTGTAATTGCTAATCTCAATATGTTTGTGGATGTTTTAAAGAACCATTATTGATTCTGGCTGATTTTTTTTAACGTGGCTGTTTGATTTGAAGCAATCATCAAAATTTCCCAGCTTTCAGTTTTGGAAGAAATGGCTATACATCTATCTTTGCTTCTTAGCAGTTAGACAGTCAACTTCAGTTCTGCTTTCTCTGTGTACTGTAAAGTAATAGAAGGGGAAATGCCAACATTTGGAAAGTTTTTCTCAAGATCTTTTGAAATTTATGCTGAAAATGCTTCCTATGGCTACTATACCATATTTATGCTAAAGATCAGATAATATGCCTGTGTAGGCTTATTAATGCTGTGCACAAAGAAAACATAGTGTTTTGGTATCTGTCTATGTAAAGGAATCTTTCCAATATCAAAATATAACACACGCACACAAAAGCCATAATTAAGAAATAAGACATCAAGATTTAAAACAATTTAACTCCCTTTAATGTCTAATTATTGTTTTTAGGGAAAAGATCCTAAACTCTGGTTAGCAGTGGCACTTCAGGAAAATTAAAGGCCAGGTTTCATTACCTGAGACCTGCTTGTCACTCTTTGCCCCCTCCCTCCACCTCCTCCTCCTTCATCTCATTTGCACAAGTATGAATCTGTATACATATGTACAGACAGTCAACTGTAGAGGCCTTATCTATAAATCCAGCTTTCTGTCAAATAATGAAGAGGTGATAATAGTTGAATGAATAACTATATCTACTCTGACATAAAATTTTTTATTTTCATTTGCCTTTTTACCTCTCAAAGTGGCCCAACCCACTGAATGACTGATCTTTAAAATAAAATCACTAGTTGTGTACTAAAATTATCTGGTTTGTAGATGATTATAAGATTAGCCTTGAGCAATTCTGAGAACACTTTCTTTGCTCACTCCTGCCCAATTCTTTCTCATATATTCATTCTGGTCAGAATGTACCTGAAGCATGCATAAGTGAGTGGATGGGGAGCTGGGAATTCTGAAATCCCTCTTAACATATTTAATGCTCACCTTCCAGTGCTGCAGTGAGTACGCTCCAAGACTCGCAGGGAGCCTGTGCATTAGCACATTGTGTATAGAGAACGTAAACTTAATGTGAAGTACAGATTCCGCACTTAATTTCAGACACATAATAATGGTGAAAGGAAAACATGAGTTAGGAGCTCTACAGAGTAAGAGTCAGGTAACCCTGTACTGCCACAGATGATTTCTATAAAGAAAAAGATGGAGCCTTTTGCAGTAGGATCGGATATTGTTCCTGGTGCATAAACTGGCATCTTGGAGCCCATTCCTTACAGATAACACCTAACCCAGCCTTAATCCTGGGATGAGGGACTAGAATCTACCTCAACTGTATATGCCGGACTGAATTCACCCCTTGGGACTCCTTGCCCTACTTGGGGAATGGATGGGGGGAGGGGGAGGGGGAGGCTGAGGGAGGACTGGGAGGGGCTGGGAGGAGGGAAGTGAGGGGAAGCAGTGGTAGATATAAAAAAAACTTATAATGAAATTTAATAAATAAAATTTGAAAAATAAAAGAAAATGACCATTGGTAGGTTTCTCATGTTTCAGTGGAGGATGCTACCTGTGCCCTGTACACTTATGGGCAGCATTAAAGTGAGTCTGGTGGGTAATTTTTTGATTTGGGTTTTTTTGTGGGGATTGTTGTTGTCTGTTTGTATTAAGACATTGGAGGGCAGTATGGTGAGTAGAGATAGAGGCTGAGGGAAAATTAGAATTAGATATGATAACATTTTATTGTATACATGTATAAAATTCTCGAATACTTAAAAAAAGGAAATGTCAACATTGGAAAAGAAAGAAAAATACCTTACTGCTGATAATTTGTTAGCAGAGAAATCAGAAACACTGTTGTGTAGAAATTTCCTTTTTAAAAATCAGTTAATTTCAAAGATCCTACTAAGAAATCATCTTTGACCCTTTTCAGTGACTCAATTTGTTTGTCTCATTCAAAGTCTTAAGATACTTCTGTGTAAATCTCTGATGATAAATGTTTTATTGCCATTTTTGATTAAGCATGGAATATTAACGAATATCAACTCAACAGAGTCTAGTCCCCTATTGACATTCAAGAGCTTTCTACTATAAGATCAAGGTTAATGAAAGTTACCTCTGCAATTCCTCAGGCACTTGTGGTCGAGCAGTTCATTTAATTTCTATTCAGTTGGCATCCCCAAGTGGAGTACCTGTTCTGCTGGAGAACTGGAAGACACACTCTGGATGACTCCAAGCTGAGACATACAGCAGGTCATGCCAAATTGAAATTAATTTCTATTTGTCATTTTTCTAATTAACTTTATGCTACCAGAGTGGAATATTATTTAAATCTTTTTCACCCCATTGAAAAATTTGCTCTGCTCCCATAAAGCATGGTAGTTCCTGGTGACCACAAACTTAAGGGTCATACATTGGCACCAAAAAAAACCCCCAAAAACAAAATAAGATGTATTTTTCAAAGTCTCCAGATTTTTAGTTTAAAATCAGGCTATGCAGGCCTGGCTTTATTTCATTTAAAAATTATGTATCAGCTTACATGCTATTTATCCTTAGTCACTCTGCTTAGTCATCATAAATGAGAATTTTCCTCCCTCTAAGATAATTACCCCACAAACAAACACTAGGCTGGAGGGACCATTAATTTTATTTCACATGAAGATATAAAAAAATCATTGTACAGTGATTCCTCTTGGCTTTTTAACAGAAAAGATACCTCATAGACAATACCTACAGTGTAATTATAAAAATACATAGCTGCCTTTGTATGCAGTTAATCAGACCTCAGACTCGCTGAAATATTAGGAAATGCTTTTACAAAGATCTGAAGCCTTCTGCTCTAGTCAGAGGTCTTGGGTTCTGAATTTTTTCATGGGCCTTGGCTGCAGTGGACAGGGTGCCCCCTCCCCCTGCAGTCTTCTGTGTACATCTTTTCCCTTCAGCCCTCCCTACCTTCTTAGTCCTCAAGCACCTCAGCTCTCAGTCTGGGGCCTGGATAGCTGACTTTGTCCTGCCCAACCTGCATTTCCATGGTTCCTGCCAAAAGTGTCTTTGCATAAATGTCATTTTATCACAATTGTCTTTCCTGATCACTTGTAATAGAGTACCCACACCACTCTCTGCTTACCTCTCCTCACTGCTTTGCTTTTCTTTCTAAGACTTTTCTTAGATAAGTAGATAAAAGTGTATCCTTTTATCTACTACCACTTAAATGTGAGACCAGTGAGAACTACTTTTGCTTTATGCTGTTTCTTTAGCCTCCAAATAAAACTCCAGTCATCATAGTGGGCACTCAAAATATACCTACTAATTGAATGGGTGGATGAATGAGTGAATAAATGAGTGACTGACTTCTCTTTTGACACTTTCTCCTAAAACTGTTGGAGGAACACGGTAATTAATAACTTATGTTCTTAAGTATATGTTTCAACTTGATACTGGAGTTTAGGTCATGATTCCATGGTTTATGTGTCATGATGCCTAAAGCCACGTAGGTAATCTTTTTTGAATTTCACTCTTCTTATCTGAAACTTTATTATAGAACTACCAATCTTGTTGAAGTATTTAAAAATGAAGGCCTTTGCTTACCATATAGCTGCTATATTCTGGGTAGGTTTTCAATTATTCAAAGCCCTTATGACATTAACCCTCTAACTTATTAGGGTATGTGCACACATGTACCTGTATGTGCTCTAGCATACATGCAATTGAGTATGAGCAGGGGAAATCTTGAGGTAGCCACTTCTTTTACTACACTGCAGGTTTTTGGAGAGCAAACAGGTAGTCAGGCATGGCAGCAAATGTCCTTACTACAATTCTCGAACCTGCAACTTCAATTTCTTTTTTTTTTTTTTTTAAAAAAAAACAGAAAAGATTGCTTCCAGGTACTTCTTGATTAGATGGAAGTCAAATCAACATTGGGAATTTAAAAATTTCTCATTTTTAGTTTGCAATAAGAACTTCTTACTTATTCTATATCATCAGAGAGCATTCTTCAGTAGAGTGTTACTTTCATTGCCTGAGACAGCAATGTGCTTATGTCCACCCATTCTGGGTAATAGCACAGCTGCTCCTGATGTAGTCCACCTCTGTGATGCTGCCACTAAAGTGCCAGCCCTAGCATCTATGAAGCTCAATCCTTTTATTTCCCAATACTGCTACCAACCACTCCAGATCTCTGTTACTTTTGTGAAGGGCATGTTTCAGAGCTTTCTAGTTATTGAAAAACTTTCTCCTTAGTAACAAATCTATCATTCACAAAGGCTAAGATTTTCAGGGCTGAAGCACGGAGTAAAAATTTTCTTTTGAATTACTAGAAATTTGACAATTTTCTGAGGAAAGAAGGTAGTTGGCAGGCTCCATGGAATATGTGAATGGGAAATTTGTATATAATTAGGACTAGAACAAATTATTCCACTAATTTTCTCATTTTGAATTCAATCAGGATGCTGCAATCTAGTGCTGTTACACAGACTAAAATGTTCTTTCCTCTGCAGTGTGTTTCATCTTTCAGTGCACAGTACACATCCCAGAATGTAAGTTACATGGCAACTTGTTTAGGTTACATGTCTTACATTTATCTGAAGTTCCTGTGGTCAAAGAGATCAAATGATAGCCCATGATCTAGGACAGCAATAGTGAAACCAGTTCAGGGGTAGGGTACCACAGCATTCATCCCGGGATGCTCCTCCACTCGTGTGTACTCTCCCTTTTCCACTAATGCTTTTTCCTTCTTTCTTCATCCATGTTAGGATCCCAAGCAGCATCCTCTTGTACTGCCTCTGCAGCACCGCAGATTACAGCATCCATAGTGGAAAAGGCTGCCCCTACTCATACCTAAACCTGAGATTTGCAGCCTCCTGTCTGTTAGAACCTAAACTCTTCTCAAGATCTCCTCCCTTTGCTCTCTGAGCAAAAGGGCCCTGACAACTTCCTGTTATGGGAAGCATATTGTTCTTATTGACCTTGTTTCTTAGATAGTGAAGTTTCTCCAACTTGTGAATACTCAGATATTCAGATGACCTTCAAATTCATACCATTGTGTGCTTGGGGACTCTTGTAATAAGTCTTAATGCTTATTTAAAGTTAACTATTTATAAAGAATGTCTTGCATATAATATCATCACTTTACAAATAATTTTAAAATCAGCATACAAAGTAATGGGTTTCATGATGACTCTTTCAATACATATCATTTTTATTCATACAAGCCTTTAGTATCTATATAAATGGCAGTAGCATCCTGATTTAAATATCATATTTTGTAAGACATAGAACAATGTTTATAATAGCTATTTCTAAGTAATTGCTATTTGTTACCACATTTGCATATTTTAGACCATATGTTTTAGAACTAGTCTAGAAGAACTGGAAAGAATTTTCTTTAACTTGAAGGCTATATATTAACTTTAACCAAGGAACCCTGTACCCAATTATTTATTTTCAGAGATCAGGTACCAAGCTATGAGTACCTAAGGATCACATAAGGAAACATTCTGAACGTCAACAAAGGACTGAAAATATCAAAGAACTGGAACTCTAGCTTTGTCATGGTACCCAGTGAGTTCTATCACATGCACACACACACATATTGTACCAGAAAGTAAGAATTTCTGTGGCAGAATTCCAATAAGGCAACATCCTACTGAAAGAGACAGAAAGAAATGGAAAAGGATAGAAAACAAACTAAAACAAAATCTAAAGTCAGGAAACAGGGACCTTACAAAAAAATTGGGTGATAGAGCACTATCCTATCCTGCAGAAGACACCAAAGCAGCAAAAGTCAGCCATAGTCTAGTGAGAGAATAGACTAGAATCTACATCTTAGATGAGAAAAATTCCATGACTTTATGGGTAACAAGAAAGTTTTAAAGTCACAAATATTTTAAGAATGACTACAAACTAGGTATTCCCAGTTTGATTAGGTTTTTTTTTTTGGAAATTTAAGTAAATATTAAAAAATTAATAGAACTATATTTTTAGAAATCTGAATTAATTTAGATTTTTACCTAGGTCTAAGAATAATGAAAACCGGACTAAAGCAAATGAGATTTAAAGATGAGTTATTTAACCTTTTTGCTGGTTGTCTTATCTATCATTATATTACATTCACATGAGTCTCAAATAGCTTCCCTTGCTAGATTGCATTTCTTGCTGTAATAGAAGCCAAATTTGTGTGTGCTGAAGTCAACAGTCCCAAGACAAAATACAATATCTAAATTAGTAACATTACTCTTAGGTTTAAGAAAAAAAGTTTTTCTAGTTCTAAAACAACAAAGATTGGTGCCATATAAGATTATCTCTACTATAAGATATAGGTATAATTTACATATGGCTATAAATTTATATGCATATAAATTTATCATTCTGTAGTCTTTCCTCTTCTTCATTGTATCTGTCTTCTGTAAGTTTGAACATGGACATGGTTCAATTATTTTATGTCAAGTTGTTAGTTGTAACTGTCATAATGGTTAAATACTTGGCAATTTATTGAATAAAATATTTGTGGTATTAAGGGAATAGACTGCATTAGATCTGTTACACAACTGACCTATTTCTCCATCAGAATAATTTGAACTCATTTTCCAATTGTATTCATCTTATTCACAAAACTCACTTGGAGCTGAAATTCACTATTGGTATTGTTTGTTGCCTTTGTTTCAAAAGTTTCATTAAAAATAAAATTGTTTTTGTCTTATTTTTTCATAACAAATAAGATTTAGAAGGGTCACATTTGTCTTTGGTTTCATTAATCACAGCTTAAGTTTGCAAAATGCAGGTGTATTTTCAGCAAACTGCGAATATGCAAGAGAAAGAATGCATCTGAATGGGTCAGTGGAACCTACAGAATGCTTCATTTGAGACTTACTCATTCCTTATGAAATGCCCAAATACCAACATTTAGAAATGAATTATTCTTGCTTTAGGTAGGCTTGCAAAAGCCTAAGAAATATCTTTCCATTATTTTTGCTAAAGAATATGAACAAGACTTACTTCTTTCAAGTGAAGGCAAATTTCTCCTGGATTCCCATACAGCTCAGAAGTAATTCAAAGTATAAAATAACATTATGCAATTTCTACTAGACTAGAGTCACAGAATCATTATTGTTACTATGGAGTTTCTTAACAATTTAGCCTGGTTCCCAAATGGACATGCATATTTGTGTGTTCAATGTGTTGCTGGTGATTTCTGTATTCTTTTGATTTAGCTCTGATGGGAGAGGAAAAAATAGAATTAAAGTTCAAGAAAAAACTTTAGTAGTATAGGAAAAAACAGATAAATTATACATGAGAAGAAAGGAGCAATATTTTATAAGCCATACAAATCACAATTCTGATAGACACTCTCTTGCTTAGAAATTCCCTTGTAGCCTGTAGAATCACAACCAAACTAAAAGCAAAACCATCCCCGTTGGCACAGGTGCACTTTTGATTTCCACATTTTTCTCAAGCATGCTAGGTTACACCCAGTCCAGCAACCCTTTATCACAGATGAAAGCCTTCTATTTTCCTACCTTGATGTGTTTTTTTTCTCTTGCCTTCTTCCTGTCTAAGATGAATTATTTCTATCCAGTGATTCCTGTTCATCTTTCACTGTTATTCTCCAATACAGCCTTCTCAAGTGGTGTTTAATCATGTTCTTCTGCATGGTCTTCCTTAAGCCAAGCCAATGAAACCTCACTAGGACATTTTGACAAAAAGTTTACAGCTTACATCATTTCCTACATTTTATTAAGGCTGAGATTCTTTTATTTTTCCTGAAATAATAAAAAATTTAAAGATTAAAAAGTGTTTATCATTTTTTACTTTCAATAATCATTTCATAATCTTGGTGTAATTCCTTACTGACTTATACGAGCTCAAGAAATATTTGGTGTATTTAACTGACTGAATTAACATTAAATCCACAGGGCATCTAATAACCAAAATTAAGCATTTTATTGTATTTATTTAATAGATTTCTGTCTTCTTCCCTTCTTTGAAGTGTGTTTGGGGAATCCAAAAACTATGAAGAAAAATTGAGTTTTAAAAATTAGTCATGAATGTATTTCAAATAATTGTGATTAAATGTTAATGGTGTCAGGGAGATGAAGCTGGAGTCAGCATCATGTGCTCATAAAAATATATGCTCAAAATGATTGGGAAAATTTGCCAAGTGGATGGCTTTTGGGCCAATGGTTTCACAAGTTAGTTACATTGTCTATCCTTTGCAAGACTCAAAAGCCTTCATGTTCCACCTTGACTGAACTTGAGGCTATTCTCAAAAGCAAATCTGCAATGTGAAGAGACAAAGTTGTATAACTTCTTTAATAACCACCTCTTACCTTTCAGTGAGCTATGTTCTTCCATCGGGACAAATGCCTTCTAATATTTTATATATTCCTGGTCAGTGACTTAAAAAAAATAAAAAAGCTATCCAATTGCAGTCTGCCATTCAAAAGGAATATTTCTGCAAAGAAAAAGATGTGAAAATGTAGGCATTCAAGTGAAAATTCAATCCTTCACAGTACAGAGCCTCTGTGAAGTCTTTTAAATGACCCTTTTTATCATGGTGCCATGTCTGTACCTTTTTGAATAGTGAGACCTGTAAGAAAAATAGATGTATGTATACAAGTGGTTGAGTAATGTATTACTCGTATGTACTTTGTTCTTTTTGGCAAACTGACCTTATCAAAAGAAAGAAAGCTATACATTGTGACAAGCTGAGCCTTACCAGAAAATCTGAATTACAGGAGTGAGTCTTGTTATCTAGATTAAAATGTGATCAGAACTAAAATTTTTTTAAGTAATAATAATTTAGCCTCTCAAAAAGTGGAGATAGTGAGAATTAAGTTTTGTTTGATTAAAACCTAAGTTCTTATTGGATATAGAGTTGGCCACCAGAATAGCTGCCTTAAAAACAGTAATTATAACAAATACTTACCCCCCTTTAAATATGTTTAAATAAATAGTTTAAACTTTTGATTTTCTATATTTTCTAATTAGAGGATGGTGATCAAATATTCATCACTTTGTCAGAAGTAGTGCTGTCCTACTTTCATTCCATGTAAATGAAAATTTAAATTCTTTTGTTAATATTGTGCAATGATTGGAAGGCATGGGTAGCTATTTAATAAGCCCCTTACAACTTGTATTTTATATAGGACACTTTCCTTACGCTGATTTAAACCATTTTAGTGCAATCACTAAATTGTTTTAAAAACTAGGTATTCAAAGGGATAAGAAAGAAATTTGCTACTTTAAAAGTAGACACAAAGATCACTCTTGATAATCTGTAACTCTTTTGTGATAGGCACTTTTTTTCAAATGGATTCATGAAGATTAGCAAAATCATCTGGAATGGGTAAAGCCAAGAGGAAAAATGCTACCTAACAAAATACACAGGTAAATCAGACTAGACATGTATATATAAAGAGTGTACATGTGTCTATTGTCCATCTACTATGCGTGTGTGTGTGTGTGTGTGTGTGTGTGTGTGTGTGTGTGTGTGTGTGCATTTGCCCAACTGATGGTTCTGCTGTCCAACAATGATGGACACACAGTTCAAGCAGCCTTCTTCCTCCTCAGACATAGATGACACTCAGAATGCCTTCTTGCATAAAATGACCCAACAAACTGTTATTTTTTTCTTTTGAAATAAAGGCATTATTTCAATTATATTTTAAAAACAGCTTGTGAGAGAATATATGGAATAAATGTCTTTTCAGTCCTCTGGAGAAAGTTGGAAAATGATTTCCTCTACACTATTCTTGCTAGTAACCAACTTCAATATTAAAAAATAATGGCTGGTCAAAACTGCTCATCATTATCCTTAATTACTGTGTTGGTTTGCAATAGTTATCTTCATTGATAAAGAAGATGGTGTGTTCTCCATGTTTAATTATGCATGCTGTTCCTCCATGCTGGTGATCAGATGACTAATCTTAAGAAGAGCCCTGGTGCAAGTAAGGACACTCAGGATTCAGGTAAGCTTGTCTAATTAGCATTGTAATTAGTTCACTAAAACAACAGAGCAACCCAGGAAACATCTGAAAGGAAGCCTGCTGGTGCCCAAGCCCAGTGCCTTGTCTCCAAGTAAGGGCAGAGCCTCTTCATTCTGTGTTCTGAACCCCCTAACTTCTCAACCTCTTAGTGTGAAGTTCATGCCCAGGCCTAGGAGTTAAAAGACTACAAGGTTTGTGTGGCTGCTATTGTCACATTAGAATGTTCGTAGAGTGAAGTCTCCTGTGTAAGCATGGGAAGGGAAAGGGAAGCAGGGCCTGGGCTTCCTTTAACACCACTGTATTTGCTTAGTTTGTGTAAATGTTAAAAGTTAATTCACACACTTCTATTCACAGACTTCCATCAACACCATTTATAAAACACAAGTCCCTGGGTGAAGCCAACATGCCTAAAGGAATTTCTTTAGAATTCTATATGTAACCATTAAGGCTTCTTGGTATTGGATATAGAATTCTGTCTAATTTTAACCAGTTTCAAAAAAAAGAAATAGTTCCAAAGCTTCAAGACAGAGAATACAAGTGAAAATCTAAGGGAAAAATAATCATTTTGGGGAAAGTGGGTAAGTAAAAGAGTTTGATCAACTAGTAAGAACATTCATTTTAGAATGATAATGATTAAATGATATTAATTTCTTAATATTAATAATACTAATTCCTTTTTCATTAGAAAGAGTTTTTCCTCTTTATTTGGTCTTTGCAATTACCATGAAGATTAGGAAGGTACTTCAACCCTAATTTCACAGACTAAAATGACAATCAGTGGTGCTGAATGAGGGAATACAGAACCTACAAAGCACAATCCTCAGATTTCCAGGTTGGCCCGGTCTCTAGGATCCTGCTGGTGTGCATGGTGTTCACATTATTCCTAAGCCAGTGAGACACAAAAAAGCTTTGCTGCTTTCATTAGCCTTTGTCTATTATAATCTCAGTAGTTACTTTGAAATTTAAACTGTGATGTTCAGTTAATCTGTGTTTTGCTGAACTTGTTTGTTATCTTTTAATTCAAATGAATATATTATGCATCAATCATTATTGAAACCAAACTGTGTCCACAAAGGAAAAACATTTTGGAATATTCCAATTAAAATCTCTACAGGCATTAAGGAAACTGTCAATACTGCCTATACAAATCTTATACAAGTTATTACAGCAGCATGTAAAATCGATGGAGTCTCGAAGTAATGGTGATGAGAACAGGATGGAGGTCTGTAGGATACTGCAATGCTATTTTCTAATGCTTATGTCTATCTTTAGAAGAATGAAATTCAGAGTGAGAATTGCTACTTTACACTGTTGCTTTTTAGAACCGGTACTGAAAACTTGGTAAATAGTCAGAAAATGTTATCTGAGGTCTGCGAAAGGACTAATCAGATGCAGAGAATAGTTTTATTGCCAGTAGAAACATAGATTCATATCCTCTGTTATACATAAACAGTTTTAAACAAATATACAACCAATATACGCTCAGTGTCACAGAATTAAGTATAAAGCAGCTTGCATAAACATACAGGGCATGATAATCAAACCATGGGGAGTTACTTGAAGCAACTAATGGGAAGGAGAAGGCTGGTAGAAGGAGAACACAGATCCTCAGCCTCTAATTTCTCATTGCCTCTCATGGAAAGGATGGAAATGTCAGGTTGGGATGGCTGGACTCTTACTTAGCAACTTGTTATATCATGATATAACGTGGTGGGTGAAGAGGGTGAGATTGATGACACAGAACCTTTGCTCCTCTCCACATCTTTATATTTCAGAGGTGTAAGAAATGGAGAAGGGGAAATTCCCAACTTATTTTAAATTTTTGAATCGGAAAAAATCTGAAGCAGTTTTTATTAAGTGATCTTTAAATTTACTACAGGATGAGGTCCTCACCTTAAGTTTCAAAACAAGACAGAAGATGGTGGTGGTCTGGCGAGTGGAGCAGAGTATGATGCTCTGGACTTCCCAGCCATTTTCAAAGAGAGAATGGCCAACCTAGGTAAGTGAAGTCAGGTTTTTTTTTTTTTTTCCAGGGGAAAATGTAGATCAAAGGACATATGACTCCTACAAGTTGAGGTACCAAAAATATTTCAGTAGCCTATGGGACAAACTAAGATTTCAAACTTTACAAATTACAAATAAAACAAAGTTGCAATATTTCATATGAGAAGTGATCAACTCAGTTTTTATGCACTATGCTGTTTTCATTATTCTGTGTATTGCCTGCCTTTCCAAGGCAGGATTTCCACTGAACTTACCTTCAGTTTTGCAACTGAACATGCATATATTTTTAGATGGTCTTTAATTTCTGTCATGTAAACAAAAGCACATATGACTCTTTGGGCTTTGATTCACTATCTTATAGCAAATTGATAACAACTTCCCAAAGAGATTTGCATTTTAAAAATTTCTTTATAAAGACATTCAATGCTTCACACTTCAACCATACCAGTCACTCCCAGCAGTCTTCCTTTTCATTCTCTAACCTGTTGTCCACAGCAAATGTTAGCAGCTGTTACACTAGCCATGAAAACATTCTTACTATGTTTTAAAGCCATTAACAAACACTAATCTGATGATTTTCACTTTGGAGTCAGGTTCAGACTTCCTTTTTTTGCACTGAAATGCATCTTGCAGGTTTCTGCACCACCTCTGCTGATAGTACCTGACATTTATAGGGTGACATAACTATGCCTGGGAATGTGCTCTGTTCTTTAAAAAAAATAATGGACTCACATACTCTGCCAAATGGTCCTGTAATATTTGTTCTGGTACCATCATATTTTATGGAGACACCAGGGGTAGAATATCTACCAAGATGCACAAAACCTCTAAATGTCAGTTTAGAACTCAGTACCATACAATTTATCCCTGCAAGCATCTCCACCAGTGACATTACCTCTTGCCTTCTTAATGCACTGGTATAGACATTATTCTTTGGATATTCCACTTGAAACAGAGCACATTTCTGAGCCCAAGATTAGTTCATAATCTGTTCTCCCCACTTCTCTGAGACTGATTGAAATCTCCCCTTTTTTAAAATACATTCATTAGGTCTTCTGCCTTGGAACCCTAAGACCTACAACATTCACTCTATCACACCCCATGTGTTTCTCAGATATAGTTTTTGCATTATCACTTTTCTCTGATTGGGTAGGAAGACCCTAGTGGGCAGGGCTTCGATCTTACTCTTTTGTTCTCTCATCTTTAACACATAGTTCAGTGACTTCCATCAAGTTTGCATTCATAAAATACCTACTGAGGGAATAAATTAACATGAACTCCACAGAGTGTCATGTCTGAAAAATGATACTATAATTAGCTCTCTAGCATTCTATTATGTCTTGATAAAAGCTCCTGTTGATGGTGGCAGGTAGGCTTATGTGATATTGCACCCTTACTGAAACTGGCTCACTGTTTCTTCACTTTACCAACTGTAAATCTGGCAGCCAACAAAAAAAATTATGTGTGTGTTGTGTGTATATAGGTAGATGATAGACAGATAAATAACAGATAGATAGACAAATGATAGATAGATAGGTAAAGACAGAGAGAGACAGAAAGAGACAGAGGGAATGAGTCTGTGCCTAGCTTGTTTCAAAGATTTTTAAAAACCTATTAGAAATGTGTTGTCATTTTTTAAATGAATTTCAGTACAACTAGACCAGTTGATGTGTGTGTGTGTGTGCGTGTGTGTGTGTGTGTGTGTGTGTGTGTGTGTGTAGGCCAAAGATAGACATAGGTATGTAGTATAAAGTTTCTGGCCCAGATTTTTAACCTAGCCCTGAGGTTCAGACCCCCTCGCAGCCCTGCTGCTCCCTAGCCCCAAATAATCACAAAGTCTTATATTAATTACATGCTGCTTGGCCTATGGCTCAGACATATTGCTAGCTAGCTCTTTCATCCTAATTCAGCCCATTATTCATATCTTGTTTAGCCACATGGCTTGATACATTTTCTCAGAGCAGCATTCTGGTCTTCTTTCCTTTGTGTCTGCTGGCATCTCTCTATGACTCAGCCCTCATTCCCCTTTATCTATGCTCAGATTTCCGGCCTACATCTAAGATGCCTTGCTACAGGCCAAAATAATTCCTTTACTATCCAATGATAATTCACAGCATACAGAAAGACATCCCACATCATAGTTGCCTTTCTCAATTATTCTCTACTTTGTTTATTGAAGCAAGGTCTCTTGCTAAATATGGTGCCCATAATTGACAAGACTCACTGCTCAGCAAACCCCAGGAATTCTTCTGTTTTTAACTCCAGGACTAGAATTATACTCCAATGTTGTCTGCATTTCATTTCTACAAAACTATTCATTTTTAAAATGTATTTGAGCGACTGCTGCATATTACGTATCTGTTCAATCCGTGTGTCTAATGGCCAATATAATTCCTCTGAAGTGGAGTTACAGACAGTTATGAACCATCATGTGGGAGCTAAACCCAGGTTCTCTGCAAGAGAAGCAAGTGCTCTTAGCCACTGAACCATCTCTCTCGTTCCCTAAGTCTGTTTTTCCTCAAGCTCTCAAGGTTAGCACTTGACAAATTGAGTCTTCTCCCAAGCCTCAATTCAACATTGTTATTTGTCTGAGATGTGCTTTCACTGTATAGTCCTGGCTATCCTGGAACACATGATGTAGACCAAGTTGGCCAGGGACCCACATAGGTCTACCTGCCTTTGTCCCCTCAGTACTAGGCCTCCATGTCTGGATACTCTGCCAGTTCCTTTTCAAGAAAAGAAACTACTTAATAAAGAAATACTTCTTGATCCAGAGCTAGAACTTTGTTTGAAGTAAGTTCAGAGGCTCCAGGGCTTCAAGTTATGTGGCAGTTCTTGTAAATAATGAGATTACTTTTCATTTGTTTTTGGGCCCCTAGTTGTTGGGACTACTTACTATCTGATGGCCCCATTTACATTTTCCTAGGGGCTAGCACTTTCTCATATCAGGTACCCCACTACCATGAAAAAGAGGGTAACAAGAAACTAAGAGCTCTAGAACATGTTTGAAAAGCCAGTTCTCTCAGCCAGACAGAATTTTCCTCATGGAAAATAGAAAAAAAAATTCAATTTTTTCTCTTATATACACAGAAAACACTGTGTATCTAATAAAACACACATTATCTCCCTATTTATACACCCTTTGGAAAATGTGGATACGGAATATATAACATACGATAGCAATTCTGACTAAATATATTATGTGCATATGTGCCTGCAACTGAGTGCTTTTACTATCTTAAAAACTGCTTTGAAATGTCTAAAAGTAACTTATTTCAGAGCATCTTATCACTTAGTGGATAATACCCAGAACTTAGATACATTGCTTTAAATGACTCAGCTTTCCTTTTAATGGCTTAAAACGCAAGGCTTAGATTAAGTCAAGAACACTTAAATGCTAACAGATAGAAGGCAGATAATGAATGCTTGGTGGAAATTTCTCTGACAAGTACCAAGGACTTGGATACTAGACCAAATTGGAGAAAATATGCCCTGTCTAAAGAGAAAAACCATTGGTAAGTCTCAGGTTTAATTTCGCACACAAGAAATAAGACAGCATATTAAAACCAAACAAACATAAAACCTTAACATGCACATGCTTTTAATTAAGGTTTTTTTTTGTTTTTTGTTTTTTGTTTTTTGTTTTTTTTTTAAAAAAAAAAAAGCCATGAAGGACTAACATGTGGAGTGTGAGCTCTTGCCTAGAAACTGTCAATTTTTACTGTGGACTGAACATTCCCTACTTTCATATTTGAACTATGTAGTAGAATGTCCACATGGATATAAATTTATCATTAGAGACAAGATTCCCAGACCAAACCAATTCAGAAAATGTTAAGCAAACAGCATTTTGTAAAAGTTTTGAGCTGGCCTGATCATCTTCAGCAATGATATGGTGATTAGTAACAGAGTGGAGTGTTATGATTCCCATTCCAAGACTGGAGACCAGACTTGAATAAGTTGCTGACCCCTTGGCTCATTCTTAGCTCTTGTACAGGGGAGCTCTGCTTAGGAGCATCCACCAAAGGCCCTGGAGGACCTTATGTAAATGTTAAGAGTTATGGGAGGATACTATAAAAATACAAAGAAACTAAGGTTCCACTTTAAAGCCTTCATATCTGAGGATCTGAATGAAGCTAAGGAATGCAAGTGAATGAAGGTGTCTGAGAAACCTGGTGTGTAGGAATTCATGCTGAGCAATGCTTATGCAAGGAAGGACCAAGTCAAGGGAGGTCCTTGATCCCATACATGGGAGGTGAGGGCCAGCATTGTGCTAGAACTTGAAGAAAGTCTGAGGCAAACAAGGCAGAAATAAACAAGCTCTGGCAGGCCTATTGTATCTTATTTATGAAATAGGAAGAAGAAAGGATGGGATAGTCCAAGAGTATCAAGTTAAAGATCAGCAGATACGAACAAGGGGAACCAGAAGGTCTCACAGTTCAGAAAATGAAAATGAAAAAAAATCATACAGAGTAGGGCAAAAATAAAATTTACCAAAAGCATCTGAGTCTGTTTTAATATTGTATTTGATCTGTTCATTAGAACTTTCAGTCGTATTTTAACCAAAACTTGTGTTTTATTGAGACACCTGGTTAAATGTCATAAGTATATCACTATTAACAATTCAAGAAAAGAAACATAACAGAAAATCACTGACTCAATCACAGACTCACATAACACAAGTGGAGAGCACAGAGTAAATTTTGACCACTATCAGTAATTAGCAAGACATGGAGAAGAGATGTATGAACAAAGCAGAAAGACACAGATCCACATTTATTTTGTTGCTTGATAGCCTAGTAACCAGAGCAAGTGGCATGGGCAAGTTGTCCAAATATTATGTCTCCGTTTCTTTCCATGTAAAGTATACATAGTTCATATTTTATAGATTTGTTTTAAAGATCAGTAAAAACAAAAATGAGTGAGAATAGGTATCATTAAATAGTAGCTATTATTATTAAGATAATCATAACCAGTCCACTGACAGTTATAACATTTCTTATAAAATTCATAAGTTCTCTACCAATGAATTGATTCCTCATGTAACCCAAATATTTTTATTAGGAATCTGAGATTTAAAATTGTAAAAAGAGAAACATGTCCCAAATTTCTTCACCCTTAGTCTTAATTTAGACATTGGCCAATTGAGAGTCTTAACTGACAATATATATATAAATAAGCATATGTATATATAAACAAATGTTTGCAATAATTTACTATGTTTATACAAAAAAAATTAGAGAATTTCCCCTAGGATTCTTAGAGAAAATTGATCTGCAGATCTTTAATCCTTGCTGTTCCTCAATCATGCCTTGTTGCATCTTGAGGATGTGTTTTGTTTTAAAAGAGCAGATGCTGCTGTGTGTAGCACGATATTCCACCATCAGCTTTACTGCACAGCAGACAGAATAGGTTATTACTGCAGCCTTGCTGTGAAGCCTAAAAGAAGGACACAGCCCAGGAAAGATGAGAGGAAGGGACCCAGGACTGAAAGGCCTGCCTCCAAGAGCAGCTTTAACTGAAGTACACAGAACCAAGGTCATTTATTAAGAGACTTCCACACACCAGACACACTCCTACTCGAGAAAGGGAGGAAAGGCCACTCTTGATTTGTGTTTATGAAACTGCAAATCATTCTTCCATAAAATATGGAAAGACCTCCCTGAAGTATATAATGTGAATGTCAAAAGTCAATTATATTTAAAAATCTAGATTAAAAACATTCACACACACAAAAAAACACAAATCAGTATCCATGTTAAAAAATCTATCAATCATCTATTTATTTTCTGTATATAAGCTCACTGTAAGTTGGTTTAAAAGCAAAAGATATAAAATGTAACATTTGCATAAAATTATTTTCATCTGGATTTAATTCTAGTACATAAAGAGTGAACTAAAAATCTCATCTGTGAAAAAGCAAAGTAAATTATGAAGATTTCAATAGTTTCTTTATCAAAATATATTTCAGATGTTGTCAAAGTATCCATTTCCCCACTCTGATAGAATAAGATTCTTTGTTGACTTCACTTCATTCAGAAAGAACACAAAAGGGAAATAGAAAATTATGTGTGTCTGCCAGTACTTCTGAAATGTATAGACTTCAGTTGTCATAAATGGTTGATTTTCATTTGCTTTTTAATACTTGTAGATTTCTTGTTTTTCAGTAATTCTGAGTATCAAACATTCCGTTTAAAAAAAGCCAACTTGAGAAACTTATTGCTTTAAAAATTATCAGCTATACATATTCTCCATCACTATTTTTTCTTCCAGGAAGCTGCAAACATCTGCACTGATTACAATTAAAAACAGTGTAAGAGATTATCACTCCAATTATAGCCTCCTGTTCTAATCAAAATTCAGCCCTGTTCCCAGACAGCTACTCACGGGTGTGATGCCCATACGCGTTTTGCTCTGCATTGGAACCTCCTTGAGTTCTGCTGCTTTTCCTTTGACCAATGAATACGTATAGTTATCTTGAATTTGTCTTTATCAGAAAGTAGCATCTTATGTGGACAAAATTTCAAAGCTCTTGAAACTCTACTTCTCCTTTTGGTTTATATAAACCCACTTGGAAGAAATGCACTATTATTGTACTCAATAAAGATGTTTCTGACTTTCCAAGTTTTTTTTAAGTTATTATTTTAAGAATATTCACTGTTTTGTTTACATATTATTATTGTAATATTACTATTTCCAAAAGAGATAGAAAACCTGCCAGATTTGAAATATGCTTACATTAAATCAGTACTTATTACATAAAAATAGACCTTACAATTTTAATGTACAAAATAATGCATCTCATTGTGAGATTTTCATACATCACTCACCTCCCCAATTTCTCCTTCTCTTTATTTCCCTGACGTTAGAAGTAAGTTCCTTTTGCATATAAACAAGTACACATGTACCAATTATTAGAAAATGTTAAAAACGAATATAGTTTTTGAATTATATTTAATTATACATAAACTGAGACTATATTCTCAGTTTTCATGAGAAAGTTACATTCAAAAGTAAGCTAAAAAAGTCAAACACTTTGGAATAGTTGAATATATATACATACTTAGTAAATATTTTCTGAATATATATATAGAAATGTAGATATAAACAGTAATCATTTTGTGGTTAAGATTGTTATGTTGCAATGCAAGAAGTAGATGAAAAGAGGAAAACATAATTCTACATGGCATATTTGTTTCTTCTTTAGTTATTTAAAAGATCAAAATTCAGACTTGGCATTCTTATGCATTTTTACACTAAAATTTGGGACAAAGTTGGAGAATCAATGAAACTTTGTTTTTAAAAATCATCTGTACTTTAAAATATAGGTGCCTTTGTCTAAATTACATGTTGGAAAATATAAATTTTCAAAAAGAATATAACTAAGACTAATGCATCAGACCAATGTTCAGATCATGTTTCAAATTTCAAATATTCTATATATGCCAAAAGTAAGAAAAATAATCAATGATATTATTTTCTGTTGCAATATTACTTGAAGTATTTGAATGTACTGTGTTGGTTTCTTTTAAGTAATATTTCTTGTTTACTTCAAAGCCTCGATCAGCATTTGAGCACCACTTAGCTTGTATTTCTTACTGATCTCTAACTACAATAAAGTCTGTATGGTTTTTATGCATAAAGCCTTCAAAATTCATTTTTTAAAAAGCTGAGGCTTTTCCCAATAGCATCTTCTTTATCCAGTGACATAAAGACACTACTCACTGACTGAAATCATGCAGAGGTTTATTATATAAAATTAGAAATCAACTTTTTTGTCTCATTAAAAGACATCTCATTGAAACATAGAAGTAATTTTCCACATGGTCAAACCAAGTCATATTCTTAGAAACAATAAAAATAATATCAAAATGTATGAATTGAGATTTTTAAAAAAGAAGTCCTGAGATTTTGAAATAAGTCTCAACTAGAAAAAATCAAGTGAGCAACATTAGTTGAAGATAACTATTAGAAGTATAAACCTCACAGGTCTATACACGCAGTACATATAATGACATTTTAAGGTATTTTGCAAAGTGAAAGAATACTTTAGGTTCTTAACATCCATCGTTCAAAACTCAGAGTGCTCCTTCTCCGGCGTCATGCCTGAGGGCCGACGGAAGACTAGAATCAAGAACTATGTTAGATACTGTGTGTTTCCAGGAAGCAGACGTCCGTTCTTTGATTCTCTTGCCTCTCTCGATATCATTTAGGTTCTGGGGAGACAGTGTATTTTAGAGGAAAGCAAAACAAAAATAAGTATGAAAAACAAGCAATGTTTTAAGTCTTTCAGAAAACTCAAAATCAAAACGGGGATTTGTAAAAGATGTGGGAAAGTAAACTAAAGGAGAAAAAAATAGAAAACTAAGAAGAGCTTGAAAAGCGGTTGAGTGAAGAAAAAGAGAGAGCAGAGGACTGAAGGAGAGAAAACCAGGGCCAGAGGAAGACTAATCCCACTCAAACTAAAATGGTACCCAAAACTTAAAGTCAGGTTACTGAAATTGATGAGACATTTTATTCTAAAAATACTATTATTTTCAAGCAAAATAAAAATCATATTTCTTATTAATCATATTTCTAAGTTTTTTTTAGTATGGCTTCTCCTCTCTAAGAGTTGTCTCGGATTCTCTAAAATCCAAACAAGAATTGCTCCTGGAGACCCGCGAAGGGGCGGGGAGGGGGGGGAGGGGAGAGACTTCGCAAACGACCACTAGATGGCATGAAAGCACTATATTGCACCTGCTCGGACGCCTTGCACAGCGCGACATTGAGGGGTTTATTCTTCTCAAGCTGGGAGCTCAGTGTTAGTCCTGTAAAATGCCTTTTTTTTGAGAAAGATCTTTCTGTGTAGCATGACACTTTCCAGGACACAAAGAGAGTATTCTCCCTCCCTCCAAGCATATTCAGAAAATGTCGGATTAAATTTGGAATAGTAAAAATCATGTCAGTGTTTGCTGGGGCTTTCTGAGAACTTTACTCTTCTCTTTGGGGGAATTCTGTGCTATTTGTTATACAATCTTCCTTAATAGGTGAACAGAAAAGTCCCTTCAGCTCTGTGCCTGGGCTCAAACTATTGCAGGCGAAGTTTGCATACTCTCAGTCATCTTTCTTTCTCTCGATTTTTTTTTCCATCAAAAATTTTCTTTGTTTCTCTTCATCTCATATTGTGGGGGCCTCTCATTAAGTGCTTTAATGTGAAATGCTGGATTTAAAACTGCTATCACAAAGGAGACAATTCCCTTTGAACATCCTCTACCAGCCAAGCAAATCATATGTCTTTGTTCTTTCTTCTCAAATGGATGTTTAAAGTTTTTGCTTGATCACTAGGTATTTTCTAGTCTGCCCCTCCACACCTGCACATACACATATGTGGTGGTGTATTTCCTGTTTCCCAAGATACATATCAAGTATTTTTCTCCCTGTACTTTTACAACAGGAACAATTACCATATCCCTTCAGACCTTATCACTATTTGCATTCACAAAATGTCCATTGTAAAGGATGTTTTGATCTTTACAGAAGTCTCTTAATTTAAAATAATGTCAAAGGGGTAAAATTAGGGCTCCATGCTCAGCAGTGCATGAATGATAAATCTGTTGTAGTTGAGGTATATTTTTAATATTTTTTTAAAAATCACATAGAAGATTTATATATGATCAAAACTAGCATTATACATTGGCAAGCTGAGTGTGCATGATTCATTTTATGTGCCACTGATATAGCTATGTTTATATGTCTAATGGACTTTACAGTTTTGATAGATATAATAAGGTCACACCAGTTCAAAATCTCAAGGATTTCTAAAAGTACTATTTTGTTATGCACTCTTGCAAAGCTTAATTTTTTTTGTACAGTGTCCAAGAGTAAGATGTATCATTTGAAGTATTTTCTTAGCTCTGATTTCCATAAACTTATCAAAAATATTCTATCAAGACATCCAATTAA
The DNA here is from genome assembly GCA_004025045.1 of Sigmodon hispidus. NCBI lineage: Eukaryota > Metazoa > Chordata > Mammalia > Rodentia > Cricetidae > Sigmodon > Sigmodon hispidus. The sequence continues at coordinate 67,812 of PVIH01002808.1, forward strand.
AACATTTAGCAGAACAAAGATTCAATGATGTAATTGTACCTCTTTAAAATGCAAATGTTAGAAAATCAGAGGGCACTGTAGTGACAAAACCTGCCTCACAGGCAGCGTTATGTGTAGTATCCTCTCTGTGTGGCTCTGGCTTGAGGAAATATTAGTTAATTTGTGTTGCTAACTTATGGCATAGTTAATAAGTTACATCTTTGATTTTCCTCATATAGGACTAAAAACACACTGTTTTTACTTTGGATATAATCACAGAACTCCTAAGACTGCTATAACGTATAACATATCAGCTGCAACTGTTCAATAGAAAGATGAGACACAAGTCATGAAACAGGACCCTTCTGCATGCTCAACTGAGCGTCCCTTCTGAACTGTGTTAATGTGAGAGACATGAAACAAGACTGATCTGTACCATGCTAAAACAATGTCTCAATATGGGGTTACAGCTTCTTTAAAAAGACTATGGGTTTTTCGTTTGTTTGGCTTTTGTTTGGCTTTGCTTCTGATTATTTGACATCTAAGATGGTGATGAGCACAAAGTGGCTCTGCTTGGACATGCACTGGGAGCATGTTCCCACAGAACCATTCCTGCAGTTCTGTCTCAGCTCTTGCAGAAGAATAACAGCCTCTTAGAGGGTTTGGGAGGACATTGCTCCACAATGGACTACGGTTATTCTAATGGAAACCTTTGGGAAAATATTTCAAAAAATATTTACACTGGGGATGTAGTTCAGTGGTAGATTACTTGATTAGCCAACTTTGGCTCTTGGTCTGATCTCAGCCCTGCAATGTACAAATCAAACAAAAAAAGAAATAACTCCAATGTGAGTGAATGATAATAAATATCTTACAAGTTGCAAAATAGAGACACTAAGTGTTTGTGGTAAACAAGAGATGGATACAATGACAAAGACTAATATTTTGATTTATTCTTTTGCCATTCAGAGTTGGACATAATTTTGATATTATTTTATGTAAGATAACAGAGATAAGTATATGAAAGCAATTTTGTAAGTGCTTTTGTAACTAAATGCAGAAAAGCTCTAGTTCAAGTCTGTTTACAGAAACACTGAACCAACCTAACTAGTATCTGAAAGGATTGGCTATGCATTCTGTCTTCATTCGTCAGTTCCTTCTCCAAACTATTAAGAGCTGATTGTATAAATACATTCTTAAAATATATCAACCAGGCTCTCTCTGTTAAATAGAAAGGTTTGGTTTTCAAAATATGTCTTATTTTCTGAAAGATGCTTTTTTTTGAGCAAGCAATTATTTGACTACAAATAATTTAATAATTAAAATTTTAAATTGAAAAATGTAGTCACCTCCATTATGTTCAATATTAAACATTAAATAATAGAGTCATGATTACACAGAAATAAGCATCCAAGCTTCTGACACTTTGTTATAGCCCACGAAGGAGACCCTAGGAAACCACTGTAGATCCTTAAGTTTGACTAGCAGAAACCTAACAATAATGTTGGAACTATTGATAAATCCAATGTTTCTTCAAAAAAAAAAAAAAGGCCATAAATTACTCTTTTGTTACCTGGAACATTATAAATTTGAAAACTTTTTTATAATAAGAATCTTCAGTTGGAGGAAATTAGGAATTTTTTTAAGGCCACAGATAATATTCCTGTAGTGGGGAACCGCAGATGACAGTTTCGAATAACTTAACTCTTTAGTTCGAGAAACACAAAAGGAATAGTTTATAAAAGATTTCACCATTGACTCAGGGAAGGAATTCTAACTTTTGTTGGTAACATCATTTAATTCCTTCCCAGAAGCTTGCGATTTTCTTTCCAAATTCAGAAAATTAGTTTATCAATATGTTCATTCTGCTTTTCAAATGTCCTTACAAAATGTCCTTTCACAGTGCACTGTTGGACATTTCATTACCATCCCAGTCAAACTGAGTGACCAGCAAGCCAAGCTGATGGAGCACACACATGCCTTTCCCTGCAGTCTACAGCTTGGGGACATCAGTCTGCTCCTTTGCTCCTGGGGAAACTAGTATCTAATGAGGCCACAAACACTCAAGGAGAGCATCCGCCTTCCCACCACTTGCTTATCCCAACACATGAGGCTTTTTGCTTTTCTAATTTTTACTTTGAGTGATGGTTTATAAACATGTAACATTCTCCAGAAATGAACAGAGAGGAAAAAAAGAGAGAAGGGGAATGGAAGGGAGGGAGAGGGAAGGAGAAATGAGATATCTGCTGAAACTCAGAAATCTGGCAGAATATATAGTCTGAAGTCCTGTCCTAGGATTAAAGGCCAACACAAGGTAATAATAATTCAACTCTGTAATTTTCTCTATGCTGCCATTTCTTTCTCTTTCTCTCACATGGACACATATTCACAAGTAATCTCATAAAAGTACATTCACACATGCAGCCTGTACTGAAAAGTTAATGTTTGTGGCTAGTACTTAGGAAGGACTATTTGCCCTTGGGAATGAAAACAAGCCCCACCCACTTTCCCTAGACTGTATCTGGCCTTACAGTTGATGACAGTGCCCCCTCTAAGGTTCACATGCTGTGTTCTGAAAAGAATGAGAACTACTTGTTTCACTTTCATGCATATGTAAGTGCACGCGTGTGCATGTGTGTCCTCATATGCTCTTGCACATATGAATGTAAAGTGTTACAAATGGGCTCAGACCCAGAAATCATGATGGAAGAACATGGTGGAATATAAACAATATGTGAGATACAGTAAGAGCAATTAATGGGATTGAATAGTTAGACAACATAATTTAGATGTCCTCAAATGTGCTTCCAATTCTCTTACCAGTTTCCCCAGATTTCATTGCTGATTGAATGATCACATGACATGTATATTGGGTATACATAACTCGTGAGTATACTCTTGTGGAGCAAAATGAAAAAAAAAAAAAGAGAAATCTCCTAACAGCATCATTAAGATTGCAGTGGTTTAGATAGAAATAGAATTCAAGACATCAAAAATCTCAACACCCAATTTAATCCTTTAACCACTAAGCCACACTCTTATTGAGAATGGTTAATAGAAACAACATTGCCCTTTTTGTCCAGGTCTAGGTGCCCTATTGATCTATATCACGTAGCACTTAACACTGGGTGATTTGGCTAGGAAAAGCAATGTTCACTGTTGCATGGTGAAACAGACAACAATGCTCAGATTTGTTATAGAACCAGGAAAATAGCCCAGGAGATAGAGAAACAAACAATCTCAAAGAATAAACCTCATCTGCATGCTCTTCACTCCACAATAAAGCACAGTAGTTGAGTGCAACTGTATTAAAAGTCAAACTATTTCTGCCTAAGGCAGATTTGGATCATGGGAATGGAGACCTAATAAACCAACAGCTGAAGGCTACATTATTGCCCCTCCCTCCCCTCACTCATTTAGAAAATGACATGTTTTTCTTCACAATGTTTTCCCCTCCTCTCTCTTTAGTGGCAGTAATGCTGAATGCTCTTGACATAATTCTTCGCTCACCCCTGACAGTCATGTTTTTGAATACTATCCCAGCAATAAAACACCTGACCTCCAGTCTTTCAAATGGCCATTGGCTTGGGTTACCCCAATTAGCTGGACTCATTTGGAAGTATCCAGAGGAGCCAGGCACTTTACTCCTCACTAAAAGCAGCATTATGCGTGAATACATCGTTTTATTCAGGTCAATCTTATTTTTCTAGGGGATTTCTTTATTTCTCTACGATTGGAGCACAGAAAAAAAAAACAAGCTTAAAAATAATCTACAAAGACCTAGAAATATCAAATATTACCACTTACAAGTCATATAAGGCAATATTCCTAGTTCATTGAGGGCTAGAGTTGCTTTTTCAGTGTTTTCATATTACTGAGGGGATTATATGGAATAGTATACATAGAGTCTATTCTATTTACATATAAGTTAGCTACATGTTTACATAACACAGGGATAATGCACACATACATGTGCCCAGATATTCATCAGTGACATTTCAGTTTCTAGGTCAAAGTATTTGGGGTTACAGAGATCTTAAATTAACAGCTCAGCATAAAAATCCCCTTAGAGAAGGAAATCTGCACCTCAGCATATAAAAGTATGCTTGGCATGTATTTGTGTAGTGACATGGGGACTGTGTTCCAGGAATGAATTTTGGGTTACTGCAAACAAAGGCTAACTAGGGTTCCTAAAACAACTTTGGCAATAGGATATGGACATAGCATCTTCAACATAAATATGAAAGAAATTAAATGTTTAAAAGATTAAATATGTACATGAGGATGATTCTGAACTAAATTCATCTTTGCATGTATAATATAGCAATCTCCACTCCCTTTATTTTATAATTGATATTTTTCAGGAGTCATTGCATTTCTCAAAAATGGGATAATTTCCTTCACAAATTTTAGAATTTGTGCTCTGCAATTTTATCATGGTCCACATTTTTATTCTCTTCTAAAAATGCTAAGCCATAAGATTTCTAGATAGATAATACTGCAAATAAAATATGAAGTCCATACAATTAGAAGTAAAATAATGCAGGCCAAAATGAACATCTCTTCAAAATACAAGGTTTTTGACATTTAAGCAGTAACTGCATGGAGGGAAAGAGAAATTAAATGTAGCTGATGCAAATGAAATTAAAACTAAATTGGTTGTCACATCAAACTGATGTTAACTATGTAAATGTTTTCTGTTTATAAAACTACATTTAAAGTGTATATTACAAAAATAATATTTTTCACTTTATTGAAAATAGAATTTAAAAGACAGACTGTGAAACTATTTAAAATTGTTTCCATTTACCATGTTATATTTAAAGGACTATGAATCATAAACCCTGTGCACATGGATCAACTGTGATTAGCACACACATACATGTATGCACGTGTCAATCTGCTCACATGCCTTGCTGGCCAGGCAGTATCCTATTACATCATTGGTTCAAATGCACTCATTCTCCTCAATATTGCTGGCTGTTTCAGGTTAACTACCAAAATCATTTGCCTCAGAAGCAAGATTTAATTGTCTTACAACTACCTCTGTGCAGTACAATAGGGATTACAAGTACCCATTGATTATACTATTGGGCAGAATAAGGGACTCTTATTCTAGCATTTCCCATTCATTTTGTCATTGCATTCTCTTTGAAAGAGACCAAATGGGTCCCAGCAGGTGAAAGCAAAGAAACCTGAAAGGCCCCCTTTGATGAATGACAATACCACAACCACCCTGCCCCCCCACTTTTAGAGATTATAAAACCTTATTAAATCATGCCCTGTTAGATATTGATTGAGAGGGGGCTAAACTAAACCCAACAATAGCAGCATGGATCAGAGAACACTGCTTTCATCAATGGGCACTAAACACAGCTAAGCTTTCCAATCCTTTTTTTGGGGGGGTGATTTTTTTTTTTACTATTTACTTTTGTTTAAACCATTATCCCAGAAAGTCATACAATTATAGTTGCTTTGTCAGTCAAGAATAGGTCTTAGCTGTCTAGCACTTCATCGTTTTGAATGTAGCAGTGTATTGCACAAACAATATTGTACTTGGTTAAGATTCTGTATTATGATGATTATTTGGGGGGTGCAATTCTAGGTAATTATCATAATTATTCTTGACTCTGGGACCCCTTTGATGACAAGACTGCTTTAAAGTAAACCACTTGGACATAACAACCAAGATATTTGAAAAGCGATTGCTGCCAGAATCAGAGTTGAAAACTCACCCATATTTTAAGGCTATCTTGATTATCAGGCTGTTTGCGTTCCTGGGCTGTCTTCTCTGCCATCTGTGAGCACCACAGCAAACAACCCCTTGATGACAATCACTTCAGTAGAACTTGAATATGTCTGCTTCAGAGGAGACTTCTGTAATAAGACTCAGTGCTAATTAACTGTCAGCCCTTAAAAAAATAATAAGCCAGCAGACTGCATTTTAGAAAAACACTCTACCAAAAAATTTCCAAACAAGAATTAAACTTCTGTGCTAGGCTGTAACTTCTGATCCTTGTCGACAAGCCTTGCCCACATTAAAACTGTTTACTTTAAATAGACTGCTTGGGATAAAGGTTTCATTTTTTTTTTGACTGAAGGTAAAAATATTTGCCCCCCCTTTGAGTAGTTATGTGATTCAATAATTTTATACTTCTTCCCAAAGCAAAGAAGATAAAAATGGGAAGATGAGGAAAAGGAGAAAAAGAATGACAAGAGAGAAAATGTTCAGGTGGAAAGGATGACACCTTTTGTGCAAGAAATTGTCATTGTATGGTTGACAAAAACTGAAGGAAGACAATTAAAAAGGTGCTGTCATATGAAAAACCAACGTACATGAAAAGATAGGGATAATTATTAGGTTAATATCAAAGATAAAAAAGTCCAAAATCAAAGTCCAAAAAACAGTTTTTTGGGGGTAGCATCTTGGCACTCAAGAAGCAGCAGTTAGAATCTGCGGTGACTCTAATTATACTAGAAGACTATAGAAATAAAATTTGTGAAATATAAACTGCAACCTTAAACATCAAGTTTAACTCAGTAAACTGACTTTTACTTTGTGTGAAAAATATTAGTAACCACTTTTAAAGTAAAATGCTTCTTAGAAAAATTATAACACGTAAACACTAAAGTTTCATTGTATTTTAAGATCCATCTCAAAATTTCTCCTAAATACACATAGAAAATAAAATAAAGTTTAGTACAGTAATCACAGAAAGCTAAAAAATAATACAAAACTAGTTTGTTTTAGAAAAACTTTTCTTTCATCATATTATTTCCACAATCAAATTTTAATTATATTTATGCATTAAATTTTGTTATTTAATTACATAGGACTTACTGAAAACTATCTTTCTGTTTGTAAATATTTTCCACTCATGGGTTTTCTGAAATTGTAAATTTAACTTTTGAAGTTAAGCATGATATATCTTCAACAGCTTTAAACATTTGCCATTAATAATATGATTTATAATTTTACTTTCCTGTTTTGATTTCCACATCTTCCTAATACTATACTTAGCTTTAAATTAAACATTTTTTAAAGCTAAGGCTACTACTTTAGAGTCAGCATATCCAATTATTATATTAAGGCATGATGAGTTGCAAAACAGTTGCCAAGCCATGTGTTAGATGGTAATTATTTTTTAAAGTATGATCTCTGCATACATTTCTACAAATGCTGCCAGCCAGTTCAAAATCTCTCAAGTTTTTCTAAGTTACTCGATACAGACTACACATACTTAGGTGTCAAATGCATTACTAATCTTATTTTCTCTCTATTTAATACTTTCAAATATCTTTTGTGTGATACCCATTCTGATTCACTTGGTTCCTTTGTTGACTTGTATTTCTAAGAGAAACTCAGTAGCTACATTTTTTAAATGAACCATATATTTTAAATCCCTCATCAGATTGCATTTTTAGACTGCCTTGTCTTTGGGAAGAAACTACAATGTAAAATAACCAAGAATTTAACTTGGAAAGAATGCCTTTATAGTTAAATGCCCTTAAAGTACATTTTCTATTTTTTATGCTTCAAAATTGTTTTAATTTTAATTCTTCTAAGTTTATTGAGAAAACTAATTAAAAATAATTTAATTTAAGAAGTACTTTAGTACCCTTCTCTGTATGTGAGAATTACTAACATATTTAGGATGTACCTTGTATTCATGCTACTGTGTATGTGGAAAGATCCCTCCTGAATACATTTTCAACCATTGTTAAAAAATTTCAGAGATGTCAGAAATTGTTTTACTTTCAGCATTAAATAATAATGAATATTTCAGTCCATATTGCCATCCTTAATATTGAAATTTAAGTCTGCCTTGTCATTGTGCTGTATAGACTTTTGTGATCAAATTATATACAATACAAAACAGGTCTGTTAGCCCCTTCTGCTCTCTAGCTTACATCTGTGTGCTTACATCATAACAGCTAGCCACTCTGCCTAAACTTATTTTTCACTTTTAAACATGCCATAAAATTATTCCAGTCTGAATTAAGACTACAATGAAAAAAAAAACCCTGCTTCCTATTTTACTTAGCTATTTTAAATTAAAGTGAACATAGAAATCATCCTATTTTATCATGTTTCTTTTTCTTTTCATGACCATATGTAGCTTATTTTTACTTATATGACTCATTGATCAAAGTGCTAAAAAATAGGTTTTCTCTATTTTAATAATTATTTTCAAAGGCCAACTTGTAGGAGTATAGCAATTATATTTATATTGCCTGGCTCTCTTCTCTTAGGAAAGCATCACCCTCAAGACTTCTGTGCCTCTGACATCAAATTAAAAATTGAATAATTGTTTCAAATTAAATAATAAAATCATAAATCTCTAAATGTTATTAGCATCTGGCCCACAAACAGCTTCTGTTGGATTAAATAGGATTATTCCCAGTGATATTTGTCAAATTCGTGTAATTGGAGTGTGGGGAGAGCTAGTTCTCACTTAATTTGAAGTAATGCTGTTGCAAAGATAAGTTTTTTGTTAAATGAGAGAAACACTGGATTTTTGTTTTAGTTGACAGCAAAATGTATTCATCTCTTTTCAGACATTTCTAGTTCACAATGATGTTCCTTTTGCAGGAGAAACAGTGGAAGAAATCTTGGCAATAACTTTCAATTGTCATTTCTGAAGTTAATAAATGCCCAACACAGAGCTCACTTCATGAAGGTTATCTTTCCAAAAACTTATCTTTTCTTTATATTCTATTTCTTGTAATAGTTAAGAAAACTTAAATTGTAGGGAGGAATACCTAATAGCCTACTTTGCTTCAGTTTGAAGATTGTTTTACTTACAGTCTGCAGTCTTCAGATAAACATATTTGGGTAAGCAGCTAGAGTCTCTTAAGGATTCATTGGGATGGAAGGAAGCCATGAATGGGACTCTACAGTTTTATCAGAACAGCTAAGGTCTTTGTGAGTAGAAGCCGAAGGTTCTACTTGATGATCATAGTATATTTACAAAGTACATGTGTCAATAGCCTTTTCCAACACAGAAAGAGTGAAAACATGCACTAGAACAATTCCGAGATCCAGCCCTTTGCCTAAAGGAAACATTTGAGCAATTAACTACCCTTATCTCTGTATGCTCAAGTCCTAGGGCTCACTGAGCAATCTAATAGTAAAGCTAGTCACCAACACATTTCCTTTGTCTCTGTTTTTGATTATTGACCCACTTCAGTGAGCTTTTAAATTTGCTTCTGCAAAATACTGTGCAGTCAGTATTTTGTAGCTCTGCATGGATCAGAACTTGGAAGCTTGTAGTAAATGGCCATACTTCTTTTGGGTTTAGCCATGGTGAGAAATAAATCTTCTTTGTTTATATGCACAAGCAAAGTTTCTGATCAAGATTAGCATATTGAACAAAGGCTAGTATTCTTCAGATGGTGTGAATCAATACATGTAAATCACAATCTTAATTTGCTTATTTCAGAGTTAGAGAAATGATAGGCCTCCAAGCATATAAATTTACACCAAAATATAAAATAAAATGGAGATCTATACATCCAAATTCAAAATCTTTTAAAAAATCATAAAATGAATATATGGGTTGGGCAAAGCCCTGCTTTTGATCCCACATACCTCAGTAAGTAAACAAGCAACAGAGACAAATAAGTGTTTATATCAGTGTTCTCCCTTGGTCAGCAAACTATACTTTAAAAGAGATGAATAGTATTAATTACCAGTTAATTTTACTGATAGTTTATATAAGTATTTTTCTCTGAAATTTTATAATAGAGTAGAATTATGTACTTCTCAAATTTTGTGCCTTATTTTTTTCTTTCCTTCTAATAAATTTGCCTATTATGAATAAAGATAAAATGTTTATGAAATGCATTTTCCTTCCTGAAAATCTGTTATAGTTTGCTAAGTGTAATCTATCAGAATAAAATGGATTTTTGGTACATTTACTATGTGTACTTCTTAATTAGACCTGGCAATGGAAGCTTGTGGACTCAGGAGCCAGAAACTGGAAACAACCTACATGCCCTTCAACTGAAGAATGGATTAACAAAGTATACATTTATACAATGAAGTACTACTCAGCAGGGAAAAAAAGACATCCTAAAATTTGTATGCAAGTGGATGGATTTGGAGAGTATCATCCTGAATGAGGTAACACAGGCCCAGAAAGACAGACATGGTATGTACTCACTCATAAATGCATTTTAGACAAAATCAAAGAATAACTAGGCTTCAAACCACAACCCTTGAACAGGTAGGTAACAGAAGGAATTCAAGAGAGACAACCAGGGATGCCCCTGGGAAAAGAAAATAGAGAAGATCTGAGTAAATTGGGATCGTAATGGGGAGCAAGCAAGGGGACATGGGAACAAATAAGAAATCTTTATTTATAACATGGTGAGGATGAACTTGGTAAACTATTATTACAGTAGAAACTATAAAAGAGAACTCAAGTTTCTCTGTTATGGTTTAGCAGTGATAGAGTTTCACAGCACTAGCCTGAGCACAATTTCTTGACTTTCCTAAGCTATCAAAAGATGCCCAAAATGAAACTGTAAACACTATGACCATGAGACTGCCCTGAACACATGCCAGAACTTTATGGCTTTCTTGTTGATGGATGAATGCATTGTCTTTTGTGTGGCAGGTAGTTTTTCCCTTACATATTACATTATGCTGCTGAAGGTTTTTAAAATCAACTCTTGGTTGTAGTTCAATTCGTTTTGTTTCTCTATCTGGAAAAATTAATTTTTGCTGCCCAGAAACCTTTCTTTGTGATTGTTCATTGACCATTCAATAATATATATATGTATATATACATATATATATATAGATATCATGGCTTAGATTTTATTTAAGAAGAAACTTTTCCTGAAGACACTAATCCTAGCACCTGTGGTCACATGGTTTTAATTTGCCTTGGATAAAAATCAATTGTTGAATTATTTCAATAGTTCATGAGTAAAACCACCCATAAAACTGACATCTTTTTTTTTGAATTTAAGATTTTTTTAATGTTTTAAATATATTTTTTATTTTAAAAGGTTTTTTTAATACATACTACTGGTCTCTCCCTTCTCTCCTTCCAGTCCCTCCCAGTCCTCCTTCATCCTCCCGCCCACACCATCCTCCATCAATTTCCCAAGGAGAGCAAGGAGTCCCAAGGCGGGTCAATTTATTCTGACTTATGTGGTTGAGGTAGGTCTGAGTCCTTCATCCCAGTATTATGGTTAGATGTTACACTGTTGGGAATGGGCTCCAAGATATCAGTTCATACATCAGAAACATAGTCTGATCCTACTGCACGAGGCTCCACAAACTGCACACATCATTTAACAGTCGCCTGCCTTTAGAGAATTTAGTTCCTTTCCCTGAAGTTTCCTCAGAGATTGTTTCTGATTCAGTGAGCTCCCAATAGCTCAAGTGTGCTGTCTCTGTGCATCTCCTCCTTATGATCCTGATCTCTTTGCAGGAGCAACAGAGAGGGAGTAAAGAGAAATGGATATCTTGATAGAGGGAGCCACTGTGGTGTTGGAAAGAAATCTGTTGCTAAGGAAACCTCCAAGAGCTCATAAGATGTCCCTGGCTAGGACTCCAAACAATAGTATAGAGGATGCCTAAACAGGACTTCCCCTATAATCAAATGAATGCTCACCCTAATTGTCATTATAGAACCTTCACCCAGTAATGGATAGAAGCAGAAGGAAAGATCCGTAGCTAAGCACCAGGTTGAGCTCCTGGACCAGCTAAGAGAGAGAGAACTTACTTTTCTAATCACTCTGGTTGATGGACTTCAGTGGAGACATACATTGTTAAAAGAATCCTGGATCACTGAGAAAGTTCTAAGCAGTAAACAGAGAGCTCTCACCTACTTTCCCAAAACACTGAAGCACCTGACACACGTGGTGGCTAGAGAACCTCTGAGACTAGACACTAACAGTTTGGAGATGGACTTTCCTTAGGAAGCTTATCTCTGAGATGAGTGCACAGGGCAGTTATCTGACTCGCCCAGTGGTGATTTACCTGTCATGCTTCTTTTGCCAGCTGCATAAATTCCCCATACATCTCGTTGGTCTAGTCTTAAAGTTCTCCTGGCTTTCTCCTTTTGATTTTTCTTTACATTTCCTTCTCATTTGTTTCTTTGTTTTTTACAATAATTTAGCAACTGTTAAACATTGCTGTGTTAAAGAATGGCTCCAGGGCTGACTCACTGTGACAAAGTACTTGAAGCCAAATACAACAACCTGAGTTTGATCCATGAAACCCACATGATGAAAGGAAAGAACTGACTCCAGCAAGTTGTCCTTGGACTTTTGCCTGCACCTAGATGCACACACAATAAATAATAATAATAATAATAATAATAATAATAATAATAATGTAAGATAAAAGCAAATACAGTTGACAATAAATTATACACTGTACTGGGATTATGTATTACATTTTAAATAGTTGTCCCGCCTATGGGTTTAATAAAAAATTTTGAATGGCTAAAGGCAGACAGGAAGTGTGGGCAGAGCTACTAGACTGGGAAAACTTTTAGTACTGAAAGAACAGACACAGACAGACACCACAGAGATGCCAGAGAATTGCCAGTGAGAAGACATGCCACAGAGATGCCACAGACATGCTGCTCTGAGAAAAAGTACTGAGCCGCAAGGTTCAACAAGATAGGTTAGGTTAAGAGTAAGAGCTAGCAAGCAATATGCCTGGACCCTAGGTCAATCAGCAGAAAACTAATCTAAGTGGCTGTGTGTCTCTGTGTGACTGTGAGTGTTTCTGTGGGACTGCCAGACTGCTGGCCAAACCTCTGGTCCAAGTCCAGAAAGTCCAGGCCATAAACCTTTTACAACAATACTTCAGTGTTGGGAGGGGTTCTCAAAGCTTAAATTAGACTGATGTCATAATAACAGAGCTATGAATTTATTATTTCTGGTGCAATAGAGATTTTAAAAGTCTTTTTCATTTATTTGTATATTTGCTTGTGTGTGTGTGTGTGTGTGTGTGTGTGTGTGTGTGTGTGTGTGTGTGAGATGTGGGAATTTGTTCTCTGTTCCACCATTTAGGATCCAGGGAATGAACTCAAGACATCAGACATGGTAGCAAGCTTTATCAACTGGGTTATCACAATAGTCCCTTATAAGAGGCATTTTTAGCTTACAAATCTAATGCCTATGTTTAGCTCATGGCTCCTATATATTAAGGATTCTTAGACTAGTTTTCCTTTTATTTCTAACAATATTTGCTTTGGATAAAGTAGGTGTTGAGGAAATGCTATTGGAGACCATGTTTGATATGAAAACAACTTCCTAGTCTGAGCAATGGTCATTCAGTTAGATAAAAGTTTCTTTCTGGGAGCCAGCTGGTGAGAACTTTTCCCTTTCCCCCAGCAGTGTGCTTTAGAATATACTTTAAAATTTGTGAATCATTCCTCTTTTGGTAAAGTATTACTGGGATGTGCCCATACTTTTTGATCTAACAAAGAGGTACTATCTGTCTCAGACAACACTTATCTTTTCTAGAAGACTTGATGTGTAAAACCAAGGCCTGCTCCGCCAGAAAGTTACCCTCACCAATATTAGCTCTGATCTCTTACCTCTGCTTAGTCAAGTGACTTCTACATTGTTTCTGGGCCTGGCCAACCATCCTTGTTTTGTCTAAACATAATTCTTCCAGTTATGAAGTGATGTTGGATAAACATAACTTTTATCCAAATGAATGACATTCCTCAGACTAGGAAGTTGTTTTAATATCAAACATGGTCTCCAATAGAGATTTCTCAGTACCTACATTGTCCAAAGCAAATATTGACAGAAATAAGTGGTAATTAAAAGGAAACACAAATGTAAGGATCCTTAATATATAGGCTCTCTCTCTTGCTCTTATTAAAGCTGTTTGGGACTAAACTAGTCCTTGAGTAAGTGTCAAAGCCAGTGCAGATGTAATATATACACTTGCTGGCTGACTGGCAGCCAGCACAGAAATCCCTGGTAGATGTCCCTATGTGATGTTGGAAATCATAATCACACACTGCTGAATTTTTTGCTCTGCTCTCCTTCATTGACAGAAACTTAACATAATTCTGGAAAAGGCAGCTTATACATTTGTATCTCAATCAGTATGTGCTTTCCCCCCACCTGCATCTTCAGGGAAAGGTTTGGTGCTCTGTCCAAGCAATGTACATCTGGTACTGATATCATTGTAGTTACTACTGGATAGATGGTAAATTATTTGCTGCTTGTACTAAATTTAAGACATTATTCAACTTGTTCAGAACAGATAGTCTTGTAACCAGCACAGTGGAAGCAAGAGGCCAGTGCCAAAAAGTTAACTTCCTCGCTTAAAAAGAATGTTCTGGCACCATAATACTGCAGCCAAATTTCAGAATTTTTCTCAGTATTCTTGTCATGATTTCTAAGTAGGTTGTAGTGATTTTTGAGTAGCACATGTACTGGGCTCTTGTCTCCATAATGCTTCTATTTCTGATTCTATAAAATGTGGTTGGAAGAGTGGATGCCATATTTTTAAAGAAATGAGGCCAAGAATGTTTATATGCCAGTCATTGTATTACCAAATAATAGCCTACATTCCTGGACACTTAATGGCAAGTTATAGCACCTGGTTCTTTTGTGCAGACTCATTTGCTATTAGCATAATGTAAAATTTTGCTTCTAATTAATACTAGCTCCAATCTGAGCTATACAGAGAGAATGAAAAAGATATTGTTTGTGAAAGGCCTGTTTCTTGATCACTTGTGAATAGTGTTGCCATTACTTTGTGCTCTTTTGAAATGATCAGTAGAGAACTGAGCATCCCCTACTCATAATTGGAGACAAGAACAATGATGGACATTATTATATCTGTTTGGAAAAAAACTTTTCTATGATTATGATTTCCTATGCTATCAAATGTTCTCAATCATCACATCTTTTATGTTTCCTCAAATAAATATTTCACTCAATCTAATCAAGAATGAGATTTTTATAAAAATAGTATGTCAGGAATATTTTCTTATGGGATAGTATTTGAATAAGGGCCATCACAAAACTTCTTGGAAAAAAGTGACCTGGTAGAGTTCTATTAATGGCTCAAGCACTAATTTCTAATGGAATAGAACCTAGTTACAGTTGACTATCTATGTCTATGATTGGCATCTAAGTTGTCATCTATCAGGATATTCTGGACAAATTTAGAGCACATTATGTTACTAAGCTCGACATGAATCTTTTGAGGTGGTGAATAAACAACACCTTGGTCCCACAGTCCCCAGTCATGCCTTTTCTTTCCAGAATCACACTTCTCCATCACTGAGGAAAAGAATCAGGAAGCCAGTGCCTACCTTCCTTGCATCCTGCTCATCTATTTCAATGGATTTACATTTTGGATAGCTGGCCTGCTTGATATATAATGTTCTACTTTTTATTTTTAAAATTAAAAACCTCTCTCTCTCTCTTTCTCCCTCTCAATCGTGTGTGTGTGTGTGTGTGTGTGTGTGTGTGTGTGTGTGTGTGTGTGTGTATGTTGTAATACACATGCATGCATGTCACAGCCACAGTATACTTGTAGAGGTGAAGTCTCTCCTTCCACTGTTTGGGTCCAGGATAGTACCAGGTGATAAGGTGTAAAGGAAGTTGCCTTTACTCTCTTCTCATCTATGCTCCGTGTATTATTCACTAAGTTGCCAGTTCTCATCGACACATCTCTGGAACCTGCACTCAACAACAGCAGCTGGTAGTATCACCACAGCATCTCACTGGATCCTGACTGCCATAATGTGCTCAGATTCACTGCAGAGATTCAGGTTAACTCATTCTTATGGAAAGATGTAAAGAAAGAAGGGGCAGAGGAAGGGAAGGAAGGGAGAGAGAAAGACGGAGGAAAGTGTGGAAGGGAGAGGAAGAAACAGAGAGAAAGAGAAAGAGAAAGAGGGAGGGAGAGAGGGAGGGAGGGAGAGAGACCTGACCCTGAAGAGTTTATATGCCCAAATAAATAGTTAAGAATAAATGAGGTTCTTCAGATCACTTTGTGATTTAGGAGAAGAAATTTATCCCATGGGAAAATCTCATGCTATTGTGGTTTTGTATTGCATATTATAAACAGAGAGGTTTGTCTTATTATGTATTGTTAAGGCCAACTAGCTCACATGCTTCTAGTGTTCACATCTAATTTCTATATTTCTGTCCAGAAATGTTTATGATTTTGAAAGTCCATTTATTAATAAGCAGAAAGTTAGAATGTTTTTATTTATTTTTAAAACTGCCTTGGCATATAGATTTAAACATTGGGCATTAGAATTTATTTTAGAAAAATTCTGCAAAATATAGTTATCAAATCAAGCTATTACTGAGTAATGGTGTTATATGCCTTTAATCTCAGCACTCCAGAGACAGACGAAGGTGGATCTCTGAGTTCAAGGCCAGCCAGTTCACCAGATTGAGTTCAAGGATAGCTAAGAAGGACTACACAGAGAGACACCATCTCAAAAAAAAAAAAGAAATAAACAAAAAAATCAAGGTATTTAATGCATTTTTCTTAAGGATTAATTGTGTACAGAAAAAAGTCTTTTACTTTATGTTTTTATCAGTCATTAACACAGCTGTCTGCCATGCTTCAGTTTTCCTCCTTGATGGCTTTCTTTAAATAGATGTGAAAAGAAATGCTGTGTGAGTCAGTTTCAAGCCATCTTGCTTGTTCTGTAATTAAATAACACCACTCTTAAAGAGTGAAAAATACCTACTTTAGGAATCTGCTCTTAAGAAAAAGAGCCTTCATTTGAACAAAATGCAATCAATGCAAAAATTGACAGTTTAAGATTTTATTATATGAATGATTGTCTCAATTTTCATTTAATTTTCTTAGTGAAAAACTGGATTTTCCCCCACTGGTTTACTTTGAAATCCTGAATAAAACATAGCCTGCTTTATTTTCCTAATCTCTAAATAAGGACAGCACTTACATAGACTATTCTGAGGAACAAAATGTTAATGATGTTAAATTATTTTAATTAAAATACAGCAGCTTTATGAAATAAAGATATTAAAATATCAATTGCTTTGTGCTTCAAATTGTGCATTAGTCTAGACTTTCAATTATTTGTTCTATTTTTGATAAAAAAAAAACCTCAGAGTTCATGATGCCTTATTAACTATAAAGTTAAAATAACTATTATTTGGTTTTGTAATATAATAGAAATGCCATGGTGCTTTTTAACATGTATGAAGTAACTTTGGGTTTATAATTTTGAAATTTTATTATGCTTTTATCAAAAGTTTATTAAATTAAAATTTACAAACATTTTAATATGAAACAAAACTCAAGAAAAACATAGAAGGCAATCCTCCTTAATAGAGAAAAAATTCTTACTCAGTGGGAGTTTTTATATTCCTTATCTCCTGTCCTACATTCACACTGCTGACGTTTACCATCTCCTGTCCTTGCCCTCAACCTACTAAACATGTTCTACATTATCCCTTCAAAAGGGGATGGGATAATCCCTATCATTTAAAAACTTTACTCTATATTCATCCTACTGGCCACTTTCCAGTTCAGTTCCTCAGAGTTTGTTAGTTTTTTTTAATTATAAAAAAATTACGTGTATATGTGCTTTTTAATGTGAGGGTTTATACACCTAATAATTGGTGCTCCTGCAGGACCTGATGCTTGGATTCTCTTGGAGCTGGACATACAAGCAGGTGCCTGATACTCTGCCTAACTCTAGTCCTTGGGAAGAGCAGTACGTGTTCTTCATTGCTGGGCCTTATCTTTCTCTTTGACTTTTATTTAAAGTTGGAAGGAAAGAATAAAAGGGAGGTGAGCTTAAAACAAAACTGTGAACAGAAAGGGAAGCAGAGAGATACAGTCAAAGTCTTTCTCTCTCTCCTTCCTCCCTCTGGATTCCCACCTCTCCCTCTACAATTTTCGCTCTCTTCCCCTTTCTCTGGTTCTTGTAGGTTGTCTAAGATGGGCTGGAACCTGCAGGCTTGCTTACAGTTCTGCTCACCTGGCAGACCATCTTTTATCTGGTTTTGATAACCTAAAATGTAACAAACTGAATTAGGACAATGAAGAAAAGAATCAGAAATGAAATCCTTTAGCTAGCATACAGGTCACCATGCTAGAACGGATTCCATGGCTTCTAATCCTGTCTTTTTCACTCTAGCTCTGTCACCTTGAACACAGTAATGAACCTCACCTGTAAAAGGGGACAGTATAGCCCACAGTGCTGTGGGAAGTAATGAGGTAATGTATTTCCCATAAGAACTTAAAGAGACTGGCTTCAGTAAGAAAAGTCAATTTGGACGATAGTTCGGAGATAATTTAAGCAATATTCTAGCACTTGAGAGGCTGAGGCAGAAGGATGACATGTTAAGTCTGAGGCCAGCCTGTCTCTAAAACAAAAATACTGATTTTGCTTCTAAAGTACCACAATAAATCAAGCTACACAGATTGCTGTGGACAATGTGTGACTTTTCAAAGATTTTAACTGATAGGCTACTGAACTTCAAAGGCTCTCCAATAGCCTGGCCTGTGGGAATTTGACAAGGTTTTTTCTATGGTGAAGGCACTGGCATTTTACCAGTGACACTCAGAAGGTTCATACATTTGTCTTCCATCATCACCTCGGAAATTAACTATGATGTAATTGTATCCAACACTGAAGCAGGATGACTGTCTGGTGCAGGTTGCAGGACCACTGTGGACACACACAGGCTTCTTAGGTACATTCTGAGATCCACAGCCATTTCAAGCCGTGCAGGTCAGGTGATCTACTTCCCATTGAAAAGGGCTGCTTTTAGAATATTTTCTCCTTGAATAACACCTTTTAGCTGAAGAATTTGTGTGCTACTCTCTGGCAAAAATGTTCAGAGCATCACTTGAATCTCTGTATTTCTATTGGTGAATTAGTATTCCCCTTGCCCCTACTTCCTGAACTTTTTTCCTTTTTCAATTGAAAGAAATATTTTTTTCTATAATATATTCTGATTATAGTTTCCTCTCACCTACTTCTCTCTCTCATATCTTCCCCATTTCATCAATCACCTTAAAACCTGCTTTCTTCATTAAAACACAAAGAACTATCTAAAATAAAAATTAAATGAACACTAACAAACCAGAGTAGAACAGGAAAAGTAAAAAAAAAAAAAAAAAAAAAAAAAAAAAAAAAAAAAAAAAAAAAAAAAAAAAAAAAAAAAAAAAAAAAAAAAAAAAAAAAAAAAAAAAAAAAAAAAAAAAAAAAAAAAAAAAAAAAAAAAAAAAAAAAAAAAAAAAAAAAAAAAAGGAGCCAAAGAAAAAGTACATACAGACTCTGAGATGCACATAGAGAAAACTCATATAAAACTGAAAACCATACATATGCATATACAAAAGGTCTGTAAGGTTTTTAAAAAATACATTGTAAAAAAACAAAACAAAACAACAACAAAAAACTCCAAAAATATCATGGAGCTTGAGTTTCTTTTGTGTTGGCCATTTCCTCCCTGCCTAGCCTAGGTCTGCCCTTAAGTCTGGTTTGCATACCCAATGAGATGCCCTTGGAAAAACCTGACTGTTCCTCTGTGACTGGTTATCAATTGGAGATGACATCTTGTGTGTATGACCTGGCTTCTTGGAACACATTCTCTACAGAAGAACACCTTGCTCAGCCTTGATACTCAGAGGAGGGACTTGGTGGTACCTCAACTGAATATGCCAGACTGCATCTACTCACCCTGGAATTTCTTGCCCTTGCTAAGGAATGGATAGGGGTTGGGGTGAGGGGAAGCTGAGGGAGTACTGGAAAAAGGGAAGGGAGGGGAAAAGTGGTAGATATATTAAAACTTTTTATCTTTAAAAATACTTTATCAGTGCTATTTGTTATTTTGAATTAAGATCCTGTAGTTTTGGTTAGCTGTGGCTGAAGAACCAACTGTGATTAACCAGATACCTGAACTACTGAAGTGAAATCTTTATATTATTAGAACAATTGGTGCTGGTTGGCTCAAGCCAAGAAATAGTGGTGATTAAGAAGAAATGGGCACTACTGGTGAAATCTTCTTGGAAGTGTTTCCCAAAAGCACAGAGATGCTATGTTCCAGAGACAGCCAAGGTTGTAACCTTAGGCTGGCAGCCAATCTTGGTAATGTGTAAGTCACCGAGGTGGTACTGATTTTGAAGACATGAAGGGGTCATGAGGAACAGCTGAGGCTATGAGTACTGCCTCAGTGACAGTTGAAGACTCAAGATTGAAGGAGTCACCCAGAGAAGTTGAGCCTTGGCATCATGAATAGAGCCCATTAGAGGCTATTGCTGAAAGTCCAGCCCAGTTGCAGCAGAAGACCCTAGCATTGGAGATGCTGGTACCACCACAGAATGACCAAGAAGAATAGCAGCAGCAGTGGAGTGGAGCCACCCAGAACCCAGAGGACTGCAGAGGGCAGAGCTGGAGAAGACCCAAGTCTTTGGATGGAGTCCAGAAGATGTAAGTGGATCCCAGATATTGGATGGTTGGAATTTTGTTTTGCTTTGATTTGATTGTGATTGTTCCCTGATTCTTCCCTTTTGGAGTAAAAATGTATTTTCCTGGAGCCCATATCTGATAGACTTTGATTTTAAAAGCTTTGGTGTTTTAAAAAGATTGACTATTTTAAAGGAACTAAAATTTTAATGCTTTTGAATTTGTAAAGACTGTAGGAGTTTTAAAGTTAAATAACTTAAATAAGATCATGGGGATGAGTAAGAAAGGATGGGTTCTGGCTTAATAGTGATGTGTTTGTGTGTCAGGTTGACAAGGGGTCAGTTGTACTGGGTGGTTTTGTGTGTCAGCCTGACACAAGCTATAGAGTCATCAGGGGAGGAGCCTCAGCTGCGGACATGCCTCCTTGAGATCCAGTTATAAGGCAGATTCTCACTTAGTGATCAACTATGGTGGGCTGTGCCATTCTTGGGCTACTGATCCTGCGTTCTATAAGAAGGTGAGCTGAGCACTCCCCTCCATGGCTTCTGTATCAGCTCTTTCCTCCAAGATCCTGCCTTGTTTGTGTTCCTGTCCTAACCTTTTGGTAACAAACAGCAGTGTTGAAGTGTAAGTCTAATAAACCCTTTCCACAGCAACTTACTTTTTGGTTGTGGTGCTTTATCATAGCAATAGAAACATTAACAAAGACAAGAGAGTTTTGAGCCTCCTATGATAGGCTTTTGTCCAAGATGGCCTTCAGGATTCCATATTAAGCAAAACTCCAGAGGCTCCAATTGTGGAAACCTCATGGCCGATGTGGCTATCACATCTCACCACAGGTACACAGAGATACAGGGAAGACTCCTCATTTGTATGTGTTGCCATCTTAAAGAACAGCTTGTATAATTCAACTGTATAATTATTACTTAGGTTAGCAAACAGTTTGTCCACTTGGCAGCCTCCTTTTTATCATTCAGCAAACATCATAAGAGACCTTCAATCATATCATCATGATGTTGAAACGTCCATGTTAGAATGTCTGTGTTTTTAAATTAATTGCACCAATAATTCAAGAATTGTGTTTTGTATTCTGTTTTATATTTAAGAATTCTTAAAATCTTTGGTACAATTTCTTCAAAATAACTTTTCCCTCTGTTTTCTTAAAACAACAGGAAAGAAATTAAACTCTCAAATGCTCAAATCAAATCAAAATTCTCTGGCTCAGGAGATTAAAATAGATTCTGAATCAAGCAAAACTCCTTTCAGTGTTACTGAAGTAGCCATGCAAAATACAACAGTGGTTTAACTCTTTAATATATGTTTGTTATTACAATATTTTTGGCAACAAGTTTAAGGACACTGATTAAAAACTATTTCCATGTTTTAAGATAATGTAGAAGTTATTAATGTTTATTATGTGTTTAGAGTGGATATTTTCTAAAATATATACACACATAAAAGTACTGTCTTTTTTTCCCTGTTTTTCACAAGCAGAAGCTTTTTAATTGTATAAGGATCTTATATATCTATAGTTTGCCTGAATTTGTGAGCAAGTAGAGTCCTCTTTATTAACTCCTTTCTAACATCTGTACATTGTAGGGTACTGATGGAGTTCTCTAGTTAAAATTTTCATTATTTCCTATTTTACAGTTAGATCTTCCATCCATTTAGGATTCATATCTTCTTTGTGATCGATACATGCATAATTTCATGTGTCTACATGAGGATATTACATCTTGCCAATACCAGTTTTAAAAAAATCTTATCTTTTCACTTTTGTGTTTCTGGCATATTGTAAAAATATTATATGGCTGTAGTTGCACCTTCTCATGTTATTGTCTTGGCTATGATCCCCAAGTGTACACATTTGTAACATAGTGCTTTGATTTTCAAAGTTCTCTATTGCATCTTCAAGTCTGGAGCATCTTGATGAACCAAAGTATTGTGACTTCATATAAATTTTAAGATAGTTTGCCTGTCTTTTTCTTTTTTTTTAAGATTATTTGGTGCTTTATTTTTACATAATTAGTTGTTTACTTTTTTGATATTAATTTTTAAATTTATTTTGTATTTATCAAGAAAAACAGTAAAATGAATTTAAAATGCTAATAAGTTAACAATAACTATAAAGAAAATAAAAATCATAAGCATGACTTATCAAGGGTGATAATGCAAATAAGTTTGCTACACATAAAATTACTTTGTATACAGCTTTCTATCTGAATTTTTTTTTTTCTATCCCTGTATATCCTTATTCAAGGTCATTCCCCCTCCCACCACATCAGGTCATTCTTTCTTCTCCACAACTCACCATCCCCTTCCTGGGCGGGCAGCAGACAGTCCCATGGTCCCATTGACCCAATATTGCTTACTTCAGTCTCCACTCCCTGCAAATCCTGTTTTGTCACCCCTCCCTCAAGAGTGAGTCAGGTGTTCCTATAGGTAGAGTGGGATCCGAAGGGTCAGTCCAGGGTGTTTCTGATCCCAAGCTGTTCAGTGGTTATGGTTTGCAGGATGGGCATGCTTGGCTTTTTTCTTGTTTGTTTGTTAAGAGACCAATAATGAATGAGTACATCCCCTGCTTATCTTTCTGAGTTTGTGATACCTCGCTCAGGAGGATATTCTCCAACTCCATCCATTTGCCTGTGAATTTTAGGATATCATTTTTTCTTACTGCTGAGTAGTACTCCATTGTGTACCACAGTTTGTTAATCCATTCTTTAGTTGAGGGACATCTAGGTTGTTTCCAGGTTCTTGCTATTACAAATAATGCTGCTATGAACATAGTTGAGCTAATACCTTTGGAGTGTGAATGTGTCTCTTTAGGGTATACACCCAGAAGTGGTATTGCTGGGTCCTTGGGGAGATTGATTATCAATTTTCTGAGAAACTGCCATAGTGCATTCCAAAGTGGCTGAACAAGCTTACACTCCCACCAGCAATGGAGTAGTGTTCCCCTTGATCCGCATCCTCTCCAACATAGGCTGTCATCTGTGCCTTTTATCTTAGCCAATCTAACAGGTGTTAGGTGGTATCTCAAATTTGTTTTGATTTGCATTTCTCTGATGACTAAAGATGATGAGCACTTTTTCAGGTGCTTTTCAGCCATTCGTAATTCCTCTGCTGAGAAATCCCTTTTTAGATCTGAACCCCATTTTTTGATTGGATTATTCAAGGTTTTGGGCTCTAGATTCTTGAGCTCTTTATATATCTTACAAGTCAGTCCTCTATCACTTGTAGGGTTGGTGAAAATCTTTTCCCATTCTGTAGGCTGTTGTTTTGTCCTATTGACAGTGTCCTTGGCTTTACAGAAGCTTCCTAGCTTCAGGAGATCCCACTTATTGATTGTTGGTCTTAGTGTCTGTGCCACCTGTGTTATATTGAGGAAGTGGTCGCCTGTGCCAATTCGTAGAAGTGTATTTCCCACTTCCTTTTCCATCAATTTCAAAGTGGCTGGGTTTATGTTGAGGTCTTTGATCCACTTGGATTTGAGTTTTGTGCAGGGTGACAGGATCAGATCTATTTGCATTTTTCTACACACTTCCATCCAGCTATGCCAACACCATTTGTTAAATATACTATCTTTTTTCCATTGAATGTTTTGGGCCTCTGTCAAAGATCAGGTGTTCATAGGTTTTGGGGTTAATGTCTGGATCCTCTATTCTATTCCATTGGTCCACAAGTCTGCTTTTATGCCAGTACCAGGCTGTTTTTATTACTGTAGCTCTATAGTATAACTTGAAGTCAGGGATGGTGATACCTCCTGAGGTTCTTTTGTTGAGTAAAATTGTTTTGGCAATCCTGGCTTTCCTGTTATTCCAAATGAAATTGGGTATTGTTCTTTCAAGGTCCAAAAAAATATTGTGTTGGGATTTTAATGAATCTATAGATTGCCTTTGGTAGAATTGCCATTTTTACTATGTTGATCCTACCAATCCAGGAACATGGGAGAGCTTTCCATTTTCTGATATCCTCTTCAATTTCTTTCTTCAATGATATAAAATTTTTGTCAAATAGGTCTGTTACTTCTTTGGTTATAGTTACTCCAAGGTATTTAATACTATTTGCAGCTATTATGAAGGGTAGTGTTTCCCTTATTTCTTTTTCAGATCTTCTATCTTTAGTGTATGGAAGGGCTACTGATTTGAGTTAATCTTGTATCCTGCTACATTGCTGAAGGTGTTTATCAGCTGTAGCAGTTCCTTGGAAGAATTTTTTTGGTCACTTATATATACAATCATATCATCTGCAAATAGAAATAGCTTCACTTCTTCTTTTCCAATTTGTATCCCCTTAATCTCCTTTCGTTCCCTTATTGCTTTAGCTAAAACTTCGAGAACTATATTGAATAGATAAGGGGAGAGAGGACATTCTTGTCTAGTTCCTTATTTTAGTGGGATTTCTTTGAGTTTTTCTCCATTAAGTTTGATACTGGCTGTCAGCTTCTTGTAAATTGACTTTATTATATTTAGGTATTCTCCCTATATTCCTGATCTCTCCAGGGCTTTAATCATAAAGGAGTGTTGGATTTTGTCAAAGGCTTTTTCAGCATCTAAGGATATGATCATGTAGTTTTGTTCCTTTAGTTTGTTTATATGATGGATAACAATTACAGTGTTTCATATGTTAAACCAGCCCTGCATTTCTGGGATGAAGCCTACTTGGTCGTGGTGGATGATATCTTTTATACATTGTTGTATATGGTTTGCCAAAATTTTGTTGAGAATTTTCGCATCAATATTTATGAGGGAAATTGGTCTGTAATTCTTCTTTGTTGTATCTTTGAGTGCCATGGTATCAGGGTAATTGTGGCCTCATTAAGAATTTGGCAGTATTCCTTCAGTTTCTACTGTGTGAAATAGTTTGAGAAGTAATGGTAGTAATTCTTCTTTGAGTGTCTGGTAGAATTCTGCACTGAAACCCTCTGGACCAGAGCTTTTATTTTTTGGGGAGGTTTTTAATGACAGCTTCAATTTTCTTAAGGGTTATAGGCCTGTTTAGGTAATTAATCTGATCTTCATTTAATTTTGGTAGATGGTACCTGTCCAGAAAGCTGTCTATTTCTTCTAGGTTTTCCATTTTTGTGGAATACAAACTTTAAAAATATGATCTGATGATTCTCTGTATTTCCTGGGGGTCTGTTGTTATGTCCCCCTTTTCGTTTCTGATTTAATTGATTTGGACACTCTCTCTCTGTTTTTGATTAGTTTGGCTAAGGGCTTATCTATCTTGTTAACTTTCTCAAAGAACCAAGTCTTAGATTCATTGATTCTTTGTATTGTTCTTTTTGTTTTAATTGTATTGATTTCAGCTCTAAGTTTGATTATTTCCTGCCGTCTACTCCTTCTAGGTGAGTTCGCTTCTAATTGTTCTAAGACTTTCAGCTGCGCTGTTAGGTCTCTAGTGTGGGATTTCTCTAGGTTTTTCATATAGGCATCTAGTTCTATGAATTTTCCTCTTAAGACTGCTTTCATTGTGTCCCACAAGTTTGGATACGTTGTGGGTTCATTTTCATTAAATTCTAGGAAGACTTTGATTTCTTTCTTAATTTCTTCCTTGACCCAGAGATGGTTCAGCTGAGTGATGTTTAGTTTCCATGAGTTGATAGGTTTTCTTTGGATTTTGATGTTGTTGAACTCTAACTTTAGGCCCTGGTGATCCAATATGTTACACGGGATTATTTCCATTTTTTCCATCTATTGATATGTGCTTTATGACCAGTTATGTGGTCAATTTTGGAGAAAGTTCCATGAGGAGCTGAGAAATATGTATATTCCTTTGCATTTGGGTGGAAGCTTCTGTAGATATCTATGAAATCCATTTGCATCATAACCTCTTTTAGACTCCTTATTTCTCTGTTGAGGCTCTGTCTGGTTGATCTATCCAGGGTTGAAAGTGGGGTATTGAAGTCTCCCACTATTAGGGTGTGAGAATTGATTTGGGATTTGAGCTTTAGCAGTGTTTCTTTTACATAATTAGGTGCCCTTATATTAGGGGCATAAATGTTCAAGATTGAAATCTCCTCTTGACCAATTTTTCCTTTGATGAATAAGTAGTGACCTTCTTGGTCCCTTTTTATTGCTTTTTTTTTTTTGCTTAAAGTCTACTTTGTTAGATATTAGGATTGCAACCCCTGTTTGTTTCTTAGGACCATTTGACTGGAAAATCTTTTCCCAACCCTTTATTCTAAGCCTGTGTCTGTCTTTGCAGTTGAGGTGTGTTTCTTCTAGGCAACAGAAGGATGGCTTCTGTTGTTGTATCCATCTTGTTAGAGTGTGGCATTTTATAGGAGAGTTGAGTCCATTGATATTAAGGGAAATTAGTGACCATTGATTCATATTTCCCGCCATTTTTGGAGGTAACTTGTATGTATTCCCTTTCTCTGGAGTATTCTTCTGTGGAATTATTGATTGTTTGTGATTTCGTGGGTATATCTGGGGTCCTTAAGTTGGAGTTTTCCCTCTAAAGCTCTCTGTAGTGCTGGATTGGTAGATAGATATTCTTTCAGTCTGACTTTGTCATGAAATATCTTGTTTACCCCATCAATGGTGATTGATAATTTTGCAGGGTATAGTATTCTGTTTGGAATCCATGCTCTTTTAGTGTCTGTATAACTTCTCACCAAGCCCTTCTAGCATTCATTGTTTCCATTAAATAGTCAGGCATTCGTTATTCTGATGAGTCTGCCTTTACATGTAAGTTGGCCCTTTTCTTTTGCAGCTCTTAAAATTTTTTCTTTGTTCTGTATGTTTTGTGGCTTGATTATAATGTGGCACGCTGACTTTTGGGGGAGTCATATCTATTTGGTGTTCTGTAAGCTTCCTGTATCTCTATATGCATTTCCTTTCTCAGGTTAGGGAAGTTTTCTTCTATGATTTTAATGAAAACATTATCTGTGCCTTTGAGCTGTTATTCTTCTCCTTTTTCTATTCCTATTATTCTCATATTAGGTCTTTTCATGGTGTCCCAGATTTCCTGAACATTTTGAGTTATAGCTTTTTTAGTTTTACTATTTTCTTTGACTGATATATCTATTTGAGCTACTGAGTCTTCCATTTCAGAGATTCTCTCTTCCATCTCTTAGATTCTGTTGGTTATGCTTGTATCTGTGGTTCCAGCTTTTTTCTTCACATTTTCTATTTCCATCTTTGCCTCATTTTGTGCCTTTTTTATTGCTTCTATTTCAACTTTTAGTTCCTGGCATGTTTCTTTCATGGATTTGCTCATCTCTTCCAATTTTTTGTTTATATTTTTTTCTATTTCTTTAAGGCTATTTTTCATATCTTCTTTGAGAGCTTTGATAATCATCAAAAAGGAAGTTTTGGTGATGCTTCCTTCTGTTTCCTCTTCATTGCTCAGTTCAAGTCTTGTATTTGTAGGATCGTCACTTTTTTTGGAGTTATCTTGTTGTTCTTTATATTATTATGTAAGTTTTTACACTGGTGTCTGCTCATGGCTTTAGTGGTTCACGATTAGGTGGCTCCTGGTCAGTTGTGGCACGCGGGCTTGTGTGTCTCCTGTCACCTCTGAGGAAAAGGTCTGCTCAATCACTACCTCTGCATTGTGCAGGGGACTGAATTTCAAGTCTTCAATCTTTCTCTGTTTGACTAATTTGAGGCGGTGTGGTGGCTGTGCAAACTCCCTCAGCAGCAACTTGGGGGGACCGTGGCAGTCAGAGTTTATCTCTGCTTGCTACGGAGTGCTCTGGGACAAGATCTGTAGAGGGCACCCGATCTCTGAACCGGAACCGAAACAGGAACCGGAACCAGAACCGACGGAAGCTCAACTCTCCCTGGCAGGGATACAGATGCTGGGACCTGCTGACCCCTCCTCAACTCTGGGCAGGATCTGAGTCTGTCCTTCAGGGTCCTCAGACCTTATCTGTTCACTCAGTTGGAGGTGGGTAGCAGTGCAAATTCCCTCAGCAGCAGCTGGGGTGACCGTGGGTGCTATTTGTTGTATGAGTTTCTGACCCATCTTAGCACCACAGTCCAGACTTGCCCACTGCTGTTTAGTCCCCTAAGAACTCAGATATGTATATTAATTATATATTGATCAGCCTGTGCAATGGCTCAGGCATATTGTTAGTTCGCTCTCATGTCTTAACTTATTTTTATTAATCTGTCTTGTCATATGGCCTGTGGCTTATTTATTTTTTTATATCTTGCTTTTTGGGTGCCTGAATCGTATCTCTCCTGACTCTGCCCTCTTTCCCCTTTATGTACTCTCAGATTTCTTGCCTTCTTCTAAGTTCCCCTGCCATTAGTCAAAACAGTCCCTTTGTTATCAAATGACACTCACAGCATACAGAAAGACATACCACATCAGATGAATTATAAAATTTCAACTCTTTAAAAAAAATGCTGCAGTTAATTCTGTATTCATTTTGTTACTAATAACACTTGGTATGATGAGAACTATGCTATGCTTTTCCTGGTCTCCTCTTTAGCATCTACTACAACTGTCTTTTGTTCTGCCAGCTAATTAAACACCTAAGCCCTGCAAAGAGACAACTGTTAGATCCCCTGTCCCGTGAAACTTCTCCAAAGGTCTGATGTTGAACATATGTGAGGTGCACAGAACTACTTCTCCAAGAAGGAACATGTATCCATTCACAAACTGTTAGCTAGTATTTGCTTAAATAGTGAATAATTGTTAATGTAAATTCTTACTTATTGGGTAAAATTGAAGAATACATATATATATATATATATATATATATATATATATCACCAGAGAGTAGGTAAGTTACTGCTATGTAAAAGCAAGCAACATCTTTGCCTTGAAAAATGTATTTTATACTTCATAGTTAAGAATTTGTCATATATGGTTGCTGAATTACATATTTGGAGTGTTTTAGTTTATAGACTCTCACAGCATACCAAAGAAGAAAGTAATTTTTTCCCTATTTTACAGAAGCAGAGCTCCTGGCCTTGGGATTAATTCTTGTTAACTCTCATCTGAAGGGGATTAATACAATCAGAACTATTTAAAATAAAAATCAATTCTCCCATGTGATTTATATCCACTCTATTTAAGAAACATCAATCTAATGAATTTTATAAATAATTGTTTGGTGTTTCTACAAAGTTTTTTTTTTTTTATTTCAACTCAGATATATAATTAGGGTAGTCTGTAATAACACTAGTGAAAATATGGCTAAATGGTGCATATCTCATAATCTCTTAAAGCCAATAAATCCTTGTGGGTGATTTGATTATCTTTAAAAAAATTAATAATACTAATGTCATTATTTTATCCATAAGCTATTTTAATAGTCTAAGGGACACAGGTATATGTTTATCACCATCTACAAAAGTAGAAATCCTTTGTTATGATAAAAGTAAAAAAATTTTAAGCACAAGTACATTTTATCTAATTTATGCAGGCCTTCCTGGTTCAGATATGATATTGATTCTAAGAATAAAGTGTTGGTGATAAAAACAAGCCTCAAGATAAGCAGATTGAGTTTTAACTGGCTACTTAACAAGGTATTGTTGAAAAACAGAGGATCAAAGAAACTAGATTCAGTCATGTAGACTATCAGGAAGGGGAAAATATCACACCATAGGTATCCGACAGTCTGCAAGGGGTTCCATGAGCATCTACCATAGAGCCAAGCATGGCTAGATGCTGCTTAAGGGGAAAACAAACAGCAACAGCAAAAAAGACAGTGGTCAGAAAGGATCACTCTCCCAGCAAGCCTTAAAGCCACATCTGGTCTCAGGCCACATCTGAGAAACATATAGGCTATGTGTAACTTAACATCATTCAATAGCATATTTGAAGAAGACTTGGAGATTAAAAATTGTAACATCAGCACGGCAAAATTCACAGCATAAGTATCTGTTTAAAAATACCAGACATATAAAGAGTAGCCTAGTCTGGCCCACAAGAAGAGTAAGAATTAAAAAAAGTAATAGATGCTAGAATTAGTCAGCAAAGATGATGAATACTATTGAATTATATATATATATATATATATATATATAGAGAGAGAGAGAGAGAGAGAGAGAAGAAATAACTGAGGAAAGTAACACAAATAAAGACATGCACGCACGCGCACACACACCCCAAACCAAATAGTTAACGTACAAAAGTGAAAACAGTATGTGAAATGACATGTTATACATAGAAAACTAGTGAGCTTGAAGAAAAAACAGTAGAAACTGCCTAGACTGAAATACAGTGAAGACTCCACAAAAAATGTAAAGGTCCGTCCATGATCTCCAAGGAAAAAAAAGCTATAGTAAATGAAACAAACCAGAAATGTTCAATCTATACAAGGATAATCAAAATCAAAGTGTGTAAAATCAATGAAAATGAGCCAGGGAAAAAGGACACTTTATACACAGAACAAAAACAATAATGATAGATTTCTTGTCAGAACAAGGCAAGGAAGAAATAGAAGTCTTGGGCGTATTGAGAGAATTTTTACTGTCAATCTAAGTGCTTTCACTCAGAGAAACTATCTTTCAAAAATGAAGGGGAAAATAGACTTGTTTTCAGACACACAAGAGCTGGCAAATATCAGCACAACAGACAAGTGTGAAAACAATGTTGGCATAAATCTTTCAGATGTACTTCAAGATACAGTGACAAAAGTCAACAAAATTGTAAGGAAAACACACAAATATACAACAATGTTAGAAATTCAAACTCTTCTCTCTTTATAATTAGGAAATGAGTAGTAAGTAAAAATTTAGAGGCCATGAAAAACAGTCTCAAACAACTAAACAGTAGATATTTATAAAACACTCCATTTCACAACAGAATACACATTATTTTTGAATTAGAACATTTACTAAGACCATTTTCTGTAATATAAATCAATTCTCTGCAAATTTAAAGTAGTTAATTTTAAAGTATGTTTTCTTGTCACAGTAGAAAAATTAGACATCCCCTGTCAAGAGCAGAGTCAGAAGTGAGCAGATCCCAGCTCCTGGGCCCAAGGGTCTGATCTCAGACTGTTGCCAGCAGACAGGCCCTAGGTTTAGCTATGAGGAGCCTCCTCTATCAACCTGTGCATTACCCGGGTGGGCACCATATCCAAGGCAAACTGTGCCATCAAACAAGGACTGAGGACTTTGAAACTCCAACCCCAGTCCAGGACAGACTCAGAGATTGGACATACCCCTTGCTCAGAGCAAACAGAAGACACACAAGCCCTCTAGCCACAATTGACTAGGAGCTAATTGTGAACCACTGAAGCCTAGGCAAATGCCTATGCAAGAATATATATAACAATTTAAAGAGAAACAAGACAGCACAAGACGACACTGGTAATTTATAACTACAAGAACTGAACAAAACAAAGAAGAGGAAATAGAAGGAAACAACAGCAAAAATACCTTTATGATGATTATTAAGCCATCAAAGAGGATATAAAAAATTCCCTTAAAGAAATAGAAGAAAATACAAACAAAAATTAGAAGAAATGAACAATCCTTTAAAAAAAAAACACAAAAAGAAAACAAAAAGAAAAAAAATAAAAGAAACATTCTAGGAACTAAAAATGAAAATAGAAGCAATAAAAAATGCACAAATTGAGGCACAAGTGGGAATAGAAAATCTGAAGAAAAGAACTGAAACTACAGATACAAACATAAACAATAGAATCCAAGAGATGGATGAGAGAATCCCTGGAGTGGAAGACTCAATTGTGGACATAGATACATCAGTCAAAGAAAATACTAAAACCAAAAAGCTGTAACACAAAATGTTCAGGAAATTTAGGACACTATGAAAAGACCTAACACAATGGAGTACTACTCAGCAGTAAGAAAAAATGATATCCTAAAATTTGCAGGCAAATGGATGGACTTGGAGAATATTCTTCTGAGCAAGGTATCACAAACTCAGAAAGATAAACAGGGGATATACTCACTCATTAGTGGTCTCTAAACAAACAAACAAACAAAAGCCAAGAAAGCCCAAGCTGCAAACCACAACCACTGAACAGCTTGGGATCAGAAACACCCTGGACTGACTCCTTAGATCCCACTCCCCCTAGAGGAACAGCTGACTCACTCGTGAGGGTGGGAGGAGAAAACTGAATCTGCCAGGAGAGGAGACTGAACTAAGCAATATTGGGTCAGTGGAACCATGGGACTGTCTGCTGCCTGCCCAGGGAGGGGATGGGGAGTTGTGGAGAAGAAAGAATGACCTGATGTGGCAGAAGGGGGAAGGGACATTGAATAAGGATATACAAGGATAGAAAGTGTGACTCCTTTGTTCATAATAATAATAATTATAATAATAATAATAATAAAAGAAAAGACCTAAACTTGAGAATAATAGGAATAGAAGAAGAAGAATACCAGCTCAAAGGCACAGATAATATATTCAATAAAATTATAGAAGAAAACATTTCTAATCTCAAGAAGGAAATGCCTATGAAGATACAAGAAGCTTACAGAAAACCAAATAGATTTGACCCCTCAAAAAGTCTGCTTGCCACATATTAATCAAGCCACAAAACATACAGAACTAAGAAAAAATTTTAAGACCTGCAAAAAAAATGGGGCCAACTTACCTATAAATATAGACCCATCAGAATCACACCTGACTGTTCAGTGGAAACAATGAAAGCAAGAAGGTCTTGGTCAGAAGTTATATAGACACTAAGAGAGCATGGCTGCCTGCCAACCTAGACTACTATACCCAGCAAAACTATCTATCACCATAGATGGAGTAAAGAAGATAATTCATGACTAAGTCAGACTTAAGCGATACCTATCAATAATTCTGGCCCTTCAAAAAGAATTAGAGGGAAAATTCCAACCTAAGGATCCCAGATACACCCATGAAACCACAAACAATCAATAATACCAAAGAAGAACAGACCAGAGAAAGGGAATACATACAAGTTACCACCAATAATAGCAGGAAATATTAAGCAGTGGTCACTAATATCCCTTAATATCAAAGGACTCAACTAACCTATAAAAAGCCACACACTCAGAAGATGGATACAAAAACAGAAGCCATCCTTGTGCTGCATACAAGAAACATACCTCAACCACAAAGACAGACACAGGCTCAGAAAAGGGTTGGGAAAAGTTTTACCAATCAAATGGCCCTAAGAAACAAGTTGGGTAGCCATTCTAATATCTAACAAAGTGGACTTCAACTAAAATCAATTAAAAGAGACCAGGATGGACATCATTTATTCATCTTAAGAAAAATTATCCAAGATGAGATTTCAATCCTGAATATTTAAGCACCTAATATAAGGGCATCAGTCAATGTAAAAGAAATACTACTAAAGGTCAAATCCTAAATCAACTCTCACACTCTAATAGTGGAAGACTTCAATACCCCACTTTTACCCTTCGATAGGTTAACCAAACAGAGACTCAACAGAGAAATAAGGTATCTAACAGAGGTTATGACGCAAATGCATTTAATAGATATTTACAAAAGTGTCCACCTAAATGCAAAGGAATATACATATTTATCAGTACCACATGGAACTTTCTCTAAAATTGACCACATAACTGATCATAAAGATAGATGACAGATCAATCAATAGATACAAAAAATGGCAATAATCCCTTGTATCATATCAGACCACAGGGCCTAAAGTTAGAGTTCAACATCATCAAAAATCACTGAAAGCCTACTAACTCATGGGAACTAAACATCACTCAACTGAACCACCTCTGGGTCAAGAAAGAAATTCAGAAAGAAATCAAAGTCTTCCTAGAATTAACGAAAAAGAATCCACAATGTACCCAAACTTATGAGACACAATGAAGGCAGTATTAAGAGGTAAATTGAGAGCACTAGAAAAACCTAGAGAAATCCCACACTAGAGAACTATCAGCACAGCTGAAAGTCTTAGAAAAATTAGAAGCAAACTCACCTAGATAGAGTACACAGCATGAAATAATCAAACTTAGAGCTGAAATCAACATAATTGAACCAAAAAGAACAATACAAAGAATTAATGAATCAAAGAGTTGGTTCTTTTAGAAAGTCAACAAGATAGATAAACCATATCCAAACTAACCAAAAAGCACAGAGGGAGAGTATCCATGTCAACAAAATCAGAAATGAAAATGGGGACATAACAACAGACCCCCAGGAAATGCAGAGAATTATCAGCTCATACTTTGAAAGTCTATTCTCCACAAAAATGGAAAACCCAGAAGAAATGGACAGCTTTTTGGACAGATAGCATTTAACAAAATTAAATGAAGATCAGATTAAATACCTAAACAGACCTACAACCCTAAAGAAAGTTTAAGCTGTCATTAAAAGTCTCCCAAGTTAAAAAAAAAAAAAAAAAAAAAAAACCCACAGGTCCAGATGGTTTCAGTACAGAATTCTACCAGACATTCAAAGAAAAACTATTACCAATACTCCTCAAAGTGTTTTGCACAGTAAAAACTGAAGGAATCTTGCCAAAATCTTTTTATGAGGTGAAAATATCCAAGCCACTCAAAGACACAACAAAGAAGGAGAATTACAGACCAATTTTCCTCATGAATGTTCATGCTAAAATTCTCAACAAAATTCTGGCAAACCATATACAACAACATGTAAAAAATATCATCCACAGTGATCAAGTAAGCTTCATCCCAGAAATGCAGAGATGGTTCAACATATGGAAAACTGTAAATGTCATCCATCATATAAACAAACAGAGGGAAAAAACCCCACATGATCATATCCTTAGACGCTGATAAAGCCTTTGATAAAATCCAACACTCCTTTATGATAAAAGTCCTGGAGAGATCAAGAATACAGGGAAAATATCTAAATATAATAAAGGCAATTTACAAGAAGCCAACAGCCAACATCAAACTTAATGGAGAAAAACTCAAAGCAATCCCACTAAAATCAGGATCTAGACAAGGATGTCCTCTCTCCCCTTATCTATTTAATATAGTTCTTGAAGTTTCAGTTAAAGCAATAAGAGAACAAAAAGAGGTTAAGGGGATACAAATTAGAAAAGAAGATGTGAAACTATCTTTATTTGAAGATGACCCGATTGCATACGTAAGTGATCCACAAAATTCTGCCAGGGAACTTCTACTATTGATAAATGCCTTCAGCAATGTATCAGGATGCAAGATTAACTCAATGAAATCAGTAGTCCTCCTATACACGAAAGATAAAAGGACTAAAATAGAAATAAGGGAAACATCACCCTTCATAATAGCTGCAAATAGCATTAAATACCTTGAAGTAGCTATAACCAAAGAAGTAACAGATCTATTTGACAAAAATTTTACATGACTGAAGAAAGAAATTGAAGAGGATATCAGAAAATGGAAAGCTCTCCCATGTTCCTGGATAGGAAAGATCAACATAGTAAAAATGGGAATTCTACCAAAAGCAATCTACAGATTCAATGCACTTCCCATCAAAATCTCAACATGATTTTTTACAGACATTACAGTCATATCCCGACATTAACCCAAAAACCTATGAACACCTGATCTTTGACAAAGAGGCTTAAAATATTCAATGGAAAAAAAGATAGTATTTTTAACAAATGGTGTTACCATAGCTGGATGTAGTGAGTAGAAAACTGCAAATAGATCCAAGCCTATCACCCTGCATAAAACAGAAGTCCGAGTGGATCAAAGAACTCAATATAAACCTAGCCACACTGAACCTCATAGAAAAGAAAGTGCGAAATACCCTCCAATGAATTGGCACAGGTGACCACTTCCTAAATATGACACTAGTAGCACAGACACTAAGAACAACAATCAGTAAGTGGGACCTCCTGAAACTAAGAAGCTTTTATAAAGCAAAGGATACAGTCCATAAGACAAGAATGGGAAAAGATTTTTACCAACCCTACAAGCGAGAGAGGACTGATCTCTAAAGTATATAGAGAACTCAAAAAACTAGAGCCCAAAACCTTCAATAACCCAATAAAAAAATGGGGTTAAGAACTAAAATGGGAATTCTCAGCAGAATTACAAATGGCTGAAAGGCACATGAAAAAGTGTTCAACACCTTTAGCCTTCAGAGAAATGCAAATCAAAAAACTTTGGGATACCACCTTACACCTAAGATAAAAGACATAGATGACAACCTATGCTAGAGAGAATGAAGAGCAAGGGGAACACTCCTTCATTGGTGGGTGTGTAAACTTGTTCAGCCACTCTGGAATGCAGTATGGTGGTTTCTCAGAAACCTGGGAATCAGTCTCTCCAAGGATCCATCAATACCACTACTGGGCAAATACCCTAAAGATGCACATTCTCACTCCAAAAGCATTAGCTCAATTATGTTCACAGCAGCATTATTCGAAATAGCAAGAACCTGGAAACAACCTAGATGCCCCTCAACTGAAGAATGGATTAACAAACTGTGATACATCTACGCAATGGAGTACAACTCAGCAGTAAGAAAAATGATATCCTAAAATTTGGAGGCAAATGGATGGATTTGGAGAATATCCTCCTGAGTGAGGCATTACACACCCAGAAAGATAAGCAGGGGATGTACTCACTCATTAGTGAACTTAAAAAAAAAATCTAAGCATGTCTAACTAAGCTGCAAACCACAACCACTGAACAGCTTGGGATCTGAAACATCTTTGATAGGCATCTTAGAGCCTATTCCCTCCAGAGGAACACTTGACCCAGTCTTGATACTGGGATGAGGAAAGCGGATCTGCCTGGAAAGGATGCTGAACTAAGCCATCTTGGGACCTCGGGACCTCCTGCCTTTTCTGGGGAAGAAATAAAATGATGGAGAAAAAACATGAGTGACTGGGAGGGACAGGAGGGGCAAGGGAGTCTAAACAAAGTGATACATGGATAAAAAAATACGACTTCATTCATAATAAAAATGAAAAAATAGACACTGATAAATAAAATATAATTATAACCATTGAAACTAATTAGGAAATCCATTGGCTGAAGTGCTAATCTAAAGGGGAAGCAAATATTTTTAACTGAACAAAAATGTAAACACATATGCTAAACTCATACTTGAAAAAGAATGGTTATGTCCATTAAAGTAAAAATTACAAATATTACTGAAAGATACATAAATTGTATGACACAATGTTTAAAAATATTTAACTTATACTTAAATACATTTCAACAATCAAATCTTGCTGCTGTGTAGTAATGAAATTGAAACCTTCCATCTGCAGGGAAGCTCACTAAAACTGAAAGTGAACACCTCAAAATTATTTCAAGAAGTTCCTAAAACTGAGCAGATTCACAGGATTCTCAATCCTCAAGAATTAATCAACAATAAAAGATATATGACATTAATCTCAAAAAAAAAAGAGGCTCTGAAAAACACTCTCAACCTAGAAGAAGTAGAGACCAGATAAATCACTTAGAAGGAACAATTGAAGCTACTATAAGTAATGTCTCACCCCCATTCCTGAAAGTAACCTCAATAAAACTTCTCACCTCACTAAGTTAAACTTTGGTGATAGCCATACTTTGACCTGTCTTTGGTTCTCTATCTGGGAAAAGTATACATGTTAGGGCTGTATCTCCTCAGAAAAAGCCTGACACACAGCACTGTCCATGAGAGCTAAGTGATTTTAGCAGAATCTTTTAAATATTTAATGAATTAATATTATCTATTATCCATATTTCAAAAACTTGAAAAGGAAGTAATTATACCAATTTATTGTATGTGGCTACCATTATCATGTTACCAAATTCACATAAGGACAAATCAAGAAAATAATAAGTTAAAATTATATAATCAGAATATATTTAAAAATATAAAAAACAAATATCTCAATTATTTTGTCTTTATTCTACTAAAGAATTCTAACAAAATAGACAAAGTAACAATAAATTAATCCTAAGTAGCCATTATTTCAGAATATAAACTGGTTTAATATTTTTAAATTAATCTAAAGGATTCTCCATGTCAGTAGACATTTGTGATCTAGTAGGTTTGAGATCATCTCAAAGTTATAGGAATAGTATACAATTATTACATGAAACACAACATGCTTTCCTTTGGAAAACTCCCAATAAGCTACTGGAATAAAAAGGTACTTTCTAAATGAATAATAGGCATTTACAAACATACCCACACGAACATCATATTTATTGGTTAACGTAAAAGCTCTCTACTTTAGGAAACCTCCCATTCCAGGTATGGGTTACGACTAATTGAGTTACTAGCAAAAGGAGCTTCATGGAAACCGCCCAAACCCAGGCTATTGCCAAGGGTATTAGTTGCTCTGCACAACTAATTTTAAGGCCCTGTTTCTAAGATAACAGCTATATAATCCACTGAACACAGAGAGGTAGAGTGAGTGCCTAATTGAGCCTTCACATCATGACTAGTGTTCATGGTACTGGAGGGTAATCTGCATGCTACCAGAAGAGAAGGTCAACACCAATCTTGCTTCAAACCCTAGAGTGGTGATCTACTTAACAGCTATGCTGGTAAAATAATATAACAAAAGTTATCCTCTATCAGATGTAAGATTCAAACCATAGAGAAATAACTTTATTAGAGCTACTTTCGATCATGTTGTAAAAGTTGGTGTGCTCAGTATGTACACCCAGAGATTACTATTTTGTGTATTTCAAATTTAAAAAGACTTGTAGCACACAGAAACATGTTATATTTTAAGTCTTTCTTATAAAATATTGCTGGGGAAGATGATTATCTTACATTGTAAAAACTTGAGTATTTAGTAATTGTATTACAAAACATTTAGATACAGAACACAGAAAACAAAAGCCAGGGAGTGTTTTATAGGCCAAACATGAGCCTCATTAACTTTTCATCTGTGCATATTAATCATGTTTACTGCATGCATTATTTTATGAAGAACAAAGTTATATGCATGTATACATTTTGCATATTTTATAAGATGTATATTGGAGTCTATATTTGGGAAATGTGTATAGAGTCTCATATAACCATATTAATTCTTTTCTATTTTGATTATTTCTGTTATTTATAGAATTTAGCACTGAAAGTGATGGTAAATCCAACATCAACATCAGATTTTTTTAGTGTTTCTCTAATTGCTTATTTAGGAAAATGTTTTTCTTTATCTAATTAAAAATATTAAATCATTCCCCAGTTCTCATTTGCCTTCTAACTTTCCTGTATCTGAGCTCTCATCCCAAACCCATGGCCCCTCCTCTTTCTTGGCTGCCCATGTTTTCTAGGGATGATCATTTGCTACTGGATAGCTAGTAGGAGGGACTGATCTCTGGAGAGACTAATTTTTCTCTCAGCAGTTGTTAATTGCTTGTAGCTCTTAAGATTCCTTCCACCTATGTTGGGATGGAAACTGGTGTTGGCATTGTTTAGTTTAGATAGCCATATTGCTAAGAATTTATAGCTGAAGCTCAGATAAATTTCTCCACAAGAAATTCCTGGGTCATGTTCCAAAAATATGTTTAAACAGTTTTTTTTAAATCTTATTTCTTTATTTTTAATATTGCATTAATTACATTTTTCTCTTGTTCTTTCCTCCCCCTAAACTCTCCCATACATCTCTTCCACTCTTCTTAAAATCTGTGGCCTCTTTTTACATCTACTGATTTTCCATGCATATAAATATACACATATATTTTAAAATATAACCTGATGAGTTCTTATAATGCTACTTGTATGAGTGCTTTCAAGACTAAATATTTAGCACTGGACAGCCAGTTGGTGGCTCTTCTGTAAGGAGGACCATGTCTTCCACTCCAGCTTTACTCAATTGCCTGTAGTCTTTTCTGTAGAAATGTAGATTCTGACTCCCCGACTCAGCTTGCATATTCATTGGTGTGATCTTTGTTAATCTCACAATTGGCCAGTCACGTTGGGAAGACCTTATAAATGTATCTTCTGATAATGTTAGGAGTCCCAATCTTCTGTCGTTATAGTCTTTCTCCCCTGCTCTTCTGCACTGTTCCCTGAGTCTTAGGTTTTGTAGATGTATACATTGGCCTGGGCTCCACAACTCTTCCTATTGGTTTGCTGTAGTGGTCCCTGTCTGTTACAAAAAGAAGTTTCCTTGATGAAGGATGAAAACTACACCTATCTGTAGGTATAAGAACAAATATTTATATTTTTAGGGATTTTGCTAGTTTAGTGAATTATTGGCTATAGATTCTCCTATGGTTGCCATAATTTCACTACCACTGATTACATAGCTGAGTTTCCAGTACCAGACATGGTCCTTTGCTTATTGAATGACTCTGATATTCAATTAGAAAGCTGTTGATTACTACCAAGATATGTGTGCCACTACCGGCCCCCATCAAGTAACCATGCCATGCTGGTCATTGATATGCTTCATAGATGTGATAACTGTGCAGGACTGTTTGTTGCCTCTTTCCTTTGGAAGCCTTCATGGCTCCTTCTGGAACTATGAAAGCTAGTCGAGGGGACATTCAAGTCAGTTCCAGCTCAGGGGCCTATAATCTCTGAAGTGCATTCAGTCTTCAGCAATAGGGACTTACCTTTGACTTCTGGGCAGTGTATGTCTAAACATCTTAAATTACCTTTCTGTGTGCATAATTTTAAATTCTCACTAGAATTGTATAAGAAAGCCTCTCAGGAGTACTCATAAATCTGGGTTTTATACTTTTATCTTTTAAATGCATGTCAATTTTCTACCGAGAAATGTGGCCTCATTTTAAATGGTTTTCATTTGAATACTACTGGGATTTATCTTTTTGTTCATAAAATTGGTGTAGGATGTTGGATGCTCACATTAGATGGATATTTTCTCTATAAAATATTTGTTTTATCTATACCTTGTCTTACTGATTTTAATAGCTATTTGTCTCTGATACTGACAGCACAAATGTTTTTTCTTTGCATAGTTTACACTTAAAAAATGGACTGTAATATATTATCACAAATTTGTTCTTTCAGTGTATACTTCATGAAAATTTTAGCAGCCACAACTATTAGTAAATTTAACGCACAAAGTCTCTGAAGCTGGGAAACATTTTCCTTGGATCCCTTTAAGTTGCTATCCCCTTGATGAAGATAGAAATAGGATTATATTAATTGTTGTTTGGTAAAATTTTAAAACAGTGAAGGAGTGTTTTCAAATTTCTGCAGCATTTTTTATTAACATCAGCAATATATGAGAGTTCCACTTGCTGTGTACCTCACCAACACTTTTAACATAATTTAGTTTTGTTGTGGACATTGTGGTAGATGTCTTTATAGTTTCATTTGTACTTCCTAAAACTGTTGACTCTTTTCCTTCTGGTAACTCACACACCTTTTATTTGGTAAAGGATGTGTTCAGTTCATGTCTTTCTTCTTACACACACACATTCACACACACACACACACACACACACACACACACACACACACACCACACACCATACCACACCACACCCTTGGTCTGCCCTTATAATATTGACAGTACTTATATATTCTGGATAAAAATCACATATATTTTACAAGTATTCTAGTTGGTAACTAGAGTTTTTACTTTATTTTCAATCAGTTGATTACTACAACAGTTAAAATATACAACATGTCTGTTAGCATTTTAATCTTCTTCAAATCAAAAAAGCAACATCTTTGAAACATAAAATATTCTTATTGAGATAAGTAACCGAAATTTTTTATTGTGTTTTGAAATATTGTAGGTTGAATCTCAGGTTCTGTGTGAGGAAGATAAGCACTCTGCTACTCAGCTACATCAGCCTATATTTTAATTTATAAACACACTGTATGCCATGTATAAAAAATTTTATGCAGCTCTTTTATATTTTCTTCTGAATGTTTGTACTTAATATTTTTGTTATCAAACCTATTTTGAGTTAATTTGTGCCTCAAATGTGAAATAAGGGTGATATTTTGCATATAGTTGTCAAATTGTTCTAATTTGTTGAGTGTATTTCTCATACTGAAATGCTTCAGCTCCTTTGATGCAAACCAAATGACGGTTGATATATGAGTCTATTTCTGAATCGAATCTATTTTTTTGCTTTGTTTTCTATGATTATTTTAAAATCAGTATCAGATTGTTTTAGTTATTTTAACTTGATAGAAAGGCTTGAAATTAGTATAGATTATGTTTTCAAACATTTTAAATTAATTAAAATTCTTTAGATTTCATTACATATTTCAGAATCAGATGAATACTAAAAACAAAATGTGGTGAGAAGTTTCTGGACTCTCTGTTCCAAGGTCTGAACCTGCAGTCCTGAAGTTGCTTATCCCCAAATTATAACAAAAAGACTTATATTAATTACAAACTATTTGGCTTATGGCTTAAGTTCATTATCAACTCGCTCTTACAACTTCTCAATACATTTCTGTTAATCTATGTCTTGTCCCATGGCTCCATGGCTTCACCTGAGTTCCATTACATCTTGCTTTCTGAGCAGCTACCTGAAGGCTCTCTGTCTAACTCAGCCCTCCTTCTACTTTACCTATGCTTGGATTTACTGCTTGCCTCTAAGATGGCTTGCTATAGGCCCAAATAGTTTCTTTATTAACCAATGGTATTCACAGCATACAGAAAGTCATCCCATACCAACAAAAAAGAGTACCTTTGCCCATGAGTGCAATAGTGACATAAGTATTAAGAAGGTAACCAAACACTATCTGACTGGATTTTTGAGGCCTGTTCTATAGGGTAAAAACATATGCTTGACACTATAAACCTGGTCAAAAACTTATGAAGAAGTCACATGCCCTAGAAAAAAATTGATAACATTGTTTTACTAAATGGATATGTATTAA
This sequence comes from Sigmodon hispidus, assembly GCA_004025045.1. Lineage (NCBI taxonomy): Eukaryota > Metazoa > Chordata > Mammalia > Rodentia > Cricetidae > Sigmodon > Sigmodon hispidus. Next base: position 110,879 of record PVIH01002808.1, read on the forward strand.
AGTATCTTCTAATTATTTATATTTATATTTCTAGACTAGTGATGTTCTGGGCTTGGGTCAAACAAATACAGAGACTCATAGCTGGCCCAAGGGCTGAGAATAAATGCCCATTGAATGCTTAGTCCTAGGTAGGATTTCTGCATCACTCCCTCTCATAGCAAGAAACTGTGGAGAAGAGAGTAAAAAATTAAAGAGCAAGAGAATCTCCATTGAGTAATAGGAAATGCTCTTGATACTGCATTGCTGAACATGCAGCTTTTATGGTTACTACACAGGGTCGCGATCTTCAACAGCATTTACTCATGGGGATTTATGAATCAGGTAATAGTAATCAGGGGAGGGAGACAGATTTTTCTTCAGTGGCATAGCCCAGGGAAGGTGCCGCCATTTCAGCAAACAACTCATCACCCATAGTCTTAATAAGAACACCAACAACCTAATTAAACACAGTGGATTACCTGAAAAATATACAAATCAATCTCCCTGGTTTGATTGGCGTGGCAGAGACTCCACCAATGAATTCAGAAAGTGATCACATCTTACTATCAATTCTATCAGTATAAGACTTCTCTATTTACTATGTGTCTATCCATTTTTTTGAAATATTCATTTAAAAATAATTTATTCATGGTTTATAATGACTATTATGTCAATATATTGAGAGTTTTAGTAATCATAGGTAGCTCCTGCAGACAAATGTAGAAAAATGACTATCATCTCATTGTTGTTTTAAATTGAAAGCAGCAAAATAACTCAAAGATATGATTAGAGGGAATTTTTTAATCTCATTTGGCAGGATTCAGTGTTTTTTTGTTTTTAAATAGTAATATACAGAGGCTAGATATTAGTTGCATAGATCTGTAATTTCTGAAATATTTTGCCACTTAAGAATTTGTAGAACATATTCAAAAATAGTTTTTAAGGAAAACAATTGTGATATTTTAATAATGGATCAGGGTTGGAACAAAACCAAATATGACTTGGGGTCAATTTGGCAAAGGAGAATATGTTGAATAACTGAGACATTTGCCCTGAAAGAGTTCTTTCACCACATGCCTTAAACTTCTTCAAAGAAAATTCCATTTATATTTTAATAGTTTTGAACTAATATTGCCATAGATTACCTAGAATTAAAAATATCCCCAAAATGCAAAAATTCTTTCTTTTTTATTTTTATACTTTTCCTTTATTTCTTTCTTTATTAAAAATAGAATTTTAATATAATATGTTCTGATTATGGTTTTCCTTCACCCATTTTCTCCCATATCTTCCACACATCCCCAACCCAAATTCACACCCTAAACTTCTCCTTCTCAGGATATAAACATGCATCTAAAATAATAATAACAATAATAATGATGACAGTGGTAAGAATGATAATAATTGATAAAATTAAAACCAACAAACCAGAATAGAGCAAAAACAAATAGGCAAAAAGCTCTGCAAGATACATTGTTAGGTGTGAGAAGCCGCACTTACTGCCGCCATTCCAAGATGGTGTCGACATCCTGTGCTCTAATGTGTAAATAAGTAGACTGCGCAGGTGCAAGGAGAATTTCCACTCCTTGTGCTCTGCCTCTCCCGTGGCATCACCTCGCCCAATTGAGCTACAGCCAATCTGAGTCTGACACGTCCTAGGCGGGGGTCAGTTTCCTATATAAGGGACAGGTTTTAGCTGTTTGGGGTCTCCACCTTCTAAGCTTATGCTCTCCCTCTCAAGACGCATTAAAGCTTTTCTGCAGAAGGATCCTACGTGTGCTGCGTTGTTCTTGCTTGCGAGACGGTAGCGCGGGACATCTGGTGCCAAAAACCCGGGAAATTTCAACATCATTGGCATCATCGGAGAACCCTTGACCCCAAGGAGGATTCAGAACTGCAGGCAGGTACGTTCAGAGAGGTATGTCTTTTCTGGATTTTGGCTTGAACTTGTCACCACCATGGGAAGGTAGTGTTGAGGCCTTGGTAATTGTTTTGGGAGCCCCACTGATCTTCCTCTTGGGAGGGTTCTGCTTTCATTATTTCCACTGTTATTGGAAACTTGTTAAGAACTGCTTAGAGGATGAGTCCTGTCAGGCCACCATGGAAAAAGGGCGGGATGTTCTTGAGGAAGTCCAGGATAGCATGTCAGAAACTGAATGTAGTGAGAGGTTAGGCGCGTGTAAAAGGCAACCAATCCCGAATAAGGAAAACGGCCCTCCTGGTGAGTCTCTTGACAAGGGAGTGTATTCTCATGAATCTGGGAGTTCCCTACCTACTGTAAAGAAAAAAGGGGGGACTACCCCATACCCTATGCAGGAATTACAAGCTTTAAACTTGAAGAGTTCTGATGATTCAGGAGACTCAGAAAATGAAGAATTAAACCCTGAGGAGGAGGCAGAATTGGATGAGGAGGCGGTCAGGTATGAAGGAGAGAGGTACCATCCAGACGACCGCCTACCAAGTAACAAAAGAGGCCGACAGCACCCACATCCAGTGTCCTCCTCACAGGTAGTCCCTTCGGCGCCTCCTCCTTACAAGATGCATCCGAAGTCTTTTTCTTTCCTCCCAGACAAAGTTAGAAGAAAGCTGCACCTTGTGTACCCAGTCTTTGAAGGCGCGGAGGGAGGACGGGTACATGCGCCTGTAGAGTATAATCAGATAAAGGAATTAGTGGAATCAGTCAGGAAATATGGGGTTTCAGCCAATTTCACCTTGGCCCAGTTAGAAAGGCTGGCTATGACCGCAATGACGCCAGCTGATTGGCAGACGGTCGTGAAGGCTTCACTTGTCAGCATGGGCCAATACATGGAATGGAAAGCCCTCTGGCACGAGGCAGCTCAGGAGCAAGCCAGGGCTAATGCCACGGCCTTAACCCCCAGAACAACAGCAATGGATATTTGACCTTTTAACAGGTCAAGGGCGCTTTGCCGCTAATCAGATAGGTTATCATTGGGGCGCCTATCAACAAATTGCTGCCACGGCAATAAGGGCCTGGAAAGCGCTCTCCAGAAAAGGGGAGGCCAATAATCAGCTTACCAAGATCATTCAGGGGACCCAAGAGCCCTTTTCAGACTTTGTAGCAAGGATGACGGAGGCAGCTGGGCACATTTTCGGTGACCTTGAAGTAGCTGCCCCTCTCATAGAGCAGCTTGTTTTCGAGCAAGCCACTCAAGAATGTCGAGCGGCAATAGCCCCTAGAAAAAATAAAGGATTACAAGACTCGCTCAGAGTTTGCAGGGAGTTGGGGGGCCCCCTCACAAATGCTGGATTAGCGGCCGCTATCCTCCAATCCCAGAAGCGTCCCCTGGGTAGGACCAATCAAAGAGTTTGCTTTAGTTGTGGAAAGGCTGGTCATCTTAAAAGAGACTGCAAAACCCCTGAACAAAAATGGGGAAAATCCCACTCTTTGCAGCCGCTGCGGCAAAGGTTATCATAAAGCCAGTCAGTGCCGCTCAGTAAGGGATATTCAAGGGAGGCTCCTCCCTCCCATTGACCAACCCACTAATCCTCAGGTCGCAGACATGCCAAAAAATGGGCTGTCGGGCCCTTGGTCCCAGGGCCCTCAAAGATATGGGAACCGGTTTATCAAGACCCAGGAGAACAAAGACCAGGACACTCCACAAGAGTGGACCTGCATGCCACCTCTAACTTCCTATTAACGCCACAAATGCATATTCAACCAATTCCTGTAGAAACTATAACACCTTTGCCCCCAGGTACAGTGGGCCTTATATTGGGTTGGGGCGCACTTACCCTACAGGGATTAATAGTGCATCCAGGACTTGTAGATAATCAACACCTTATGGACATACAAATTTTATGTTCTAGCCCTAAAGGGATATTCTCTATCTCTAAGGGAGATAGGATTGCACAGTTGTTGCTCCTCCCCTAGGGGAGAAAGGAGCCGCTGGGACTAGGACTTGCAGAAATGGGATCCTCAGGCACGAATTTGGCCTACTTGATGGTCTCCCTACACGAGAGACCCAAACTTTCATTAAAAATTAATGGTAAAATATTTGAGGGCATTTTGGACACAGGGGCAGACAAGAGTATAGTTTCTTCACACTGGTGGCCCAAAGCCTGGCCTACTGCCCAATCGTCCCATTCCTTGCAAGGCTTGGGGTATTAATCCTGCCTCACGATTAGTTCCATGTCCTTGGTATGGGAAACTTTGGAGGGTCAGCGGGGAGAGTTTGTACCTTATGTACTTCCTCTCCCTGTTAATCTGTGGGGACATGATATTATGCAACACATGGGACTCACCCTGTCCACTGAACATGCTAGTTTTGATGGATATTCATTGCAGGCTAAGGATATTATGCAAAAAATGGGGTATAAGAAGGGGAAAGGCTTAGGAAAATCAGAACAAGGAAGAATGGAACCTATTTCACCTAGAGGGAATCAATCCAGACAGGGTTTGGGTTTTTCCTAGGGGCCATTGAGGCAGCACGACCCATACCTTGGAAAACAGAGGATCCTGTATGGGTTCCTCAATGGCCATTATCCTCTGAAAACTTAGAGGCAATAAACCAACAAATTGATTTGGTCCAGGAGCAACTAGATATTTTGTGGCAGATGGCCCAGTTGGGGTGTGAGCAAAAATATCCTGAATTGTGTGTGACCTCTATTCAGTATGAGAATTTTACCAAGGCAGCTAATTTGTCAAGGAGGCTCTCTCAATTTATTTTGCAGAACTGGACAGCGGAATTTGAGCAGACCTTGAGAGATCTAAGAACGGCCATTATTCAAGTGAATTCCACACACCTGGACTTATTGCTGATGGAGGGATTTACATCCTGGATTTCCTCGACCTTTTCCCTCTTCAGAGAATGGGCGGGGGTTGGATTGTTTGGGACTGTACTCTGCTGTGGGCTGGTGCTGGCTCTATGGCTGGTCTGTAGGCTCAGGGCTCAAACTAATAGAGACAAGGTGGTGGTTACCCAAGCACTTGTAGCTTTGGAGCAAGAAATCTCCCCTGATGTTTGGTTATCCACGCTTAAGCAATAGGTCGCTGGTCGCTCAGCTCTTGCACACTCGGAGCTTGTTCTCATTGCACGAGATAGAGTGAGCGTGCATTAGCAGCTCAACAGAGTTGCATGGTTACAAATGCAGTAGATTGGCCTTGTGGCACTTAAAAGGCTAAATCTAGGGAGATATGTCATCTGGCATGAAGGTTGTGCACCCAAGCCACCTTCCCCTGGGAAAAATGCCACAAAGCCAGGCCAACACCTCTTCGGGTAAGGAACCTAGGAGATATGTTGCATAGGGCTTTTCTTCTATTCACTGGGGCGATGACCTCTGTCTCCACTCATTTTTAGGGTGTCCTGTTGCTTCATAATTTATAAAAAAGCGGGAGAAGGTAGGATGTCCCACACTACCGTCTCGCCAGCAAGAACAATGCAGCACACGTCGGATTCTTCTGCAGAAAAGCTTTAATGCGTCTTGAGAGGGAGAGAGTAAGCTTAGAAGGTGGAGACCCCAAACAGCTAAAACCCGTCCCTTATATAGGAAACTGACCCCCGCCTAGGACATGTCAGACTCAGATTGGCTGTAGCTCAATTGGGCGAGGTGATGCCACGGGAGAGGCAGAGCACAAGGAGTGGAAATTCCCCTTGCACCTGCGCAGTCTACTTATTTACACATTAGAGCACAGGATGTCGACGCCATCTTGGAATGGCGGCAGTAAGTGTGGCTTCTCACAGTTAGGCCCTCCAAGGCACGGTGTTGAGGTTTAGTGTAACTTCCTAAGCCCTCTTAGAGTTTGGGGACCTTTCTCTGGCTAGTATGAGTGACTCAGCACAGCCCAATATAAGACCACCTCTGCCCAGCCACCACTAATGTGGTAAAATATTATTGGCCCTTATTCCCCACTCCACCTACCCCATCCCAAGACTCCCTTTTAATTTAAGTTACGTAATTAAGACTCCCATAATTTAAGTTACGGCCTGATGCAATAAAGCAAGTTCCTGTTTCAACATTGACACTCACCATCCTGCTGCAGCCCCAGAGTGAGTCCAGTGGTTGGATCTTCCTCTGCTGTACCTGCCAGAGAGAGAGAGTCTGGCAGACTGATGACCCGTGTAAGAAACAGTTTGTTCCAGGGAAGTATACTGACAGGCCAATCAGGTGAGTGTACCCCCATAAAATATGGGGCAGTCCTCCTCCAAGCAAACCCCTGCCCTAGAATCTCTGTGAGTGTGTGAACCTACTTGCCCCATGGCAGCCTTTTTGACTGGGACACCTGAGACAAGGTGGAAACCCTAGTCCACCAAACCCAGGTTGACAGGGACAAGATTCCCCCATTGGGGGGCCATTCCTACCATCACTGCTCTCAAGAGCTGCTTTCTACCCAGACCTCCAAAGGAAAAGAAGCTGGCTTCTGGGAAATGAAAACCCTCGATGTTACTATGAACCCCATGTGTTAATATTTTATGTCACACATTTTTTTCTCCGTGATGGATTGTCCCAATATTTTGTTATATACATATATTTTGAGGACCTCCACTTCATCGGGCCTTCAAAGTCTTACCACTAACTGTCTTACCGTTTTAAAAAACCGTAATTGTAAGGTAGCTCCAAATAAAGTGTAGCCCCCACCCCCCGATTCTGGGCTCCTTCCTGTCTCTTGATTCTGTCTCCCTGGCTAAAACTCAGTTATTTATTCAAGAGATATATACTTTAACTCAGCTTTAAAAATTACTAGGAGAAACAAATTGGCTAATGCAATGGATCTTGATACCCACAAAGCAGTTGACTCCTTTAAATGAACTCATTAAGGGCCTTTATCTTTCAGCCCAAGTTACCTTTCCTCCCATCATTTACAAATATTACATTGGATCCAACATGCTATTGATACGACGACCCTGAGGAGGTTTTACCCTGGCCTGCCTGTCTTCTATATATTTTTCTGAAGAAACCCTATGCACTATGCTGTTAGCGCAAGAGGGGGAGCCACCGGGTCCATCTCTGGGTGGGTGGGGCGCCCAGGATTTATTCCTTGACCAATCAGGTGACCAACTGTAGCGGGAAATCAGGAACTATATATGTGAACGATCTCGTCAGAGGACTGGAGATGAGTGGGGTGTGGTTAACTGGAAAGGATTCCGGAAGTAGACCTTCGAGGGAGAGGACCAGGACAGGAAGCTGGCATTCTCTCACGAGAGTTCCCAACTGGGTGTGCAGTTCGGGCCAGCGGCGCGGGAGTTCGGACATACGGTGTGGGGATGAGGAGTTTTCCTTAGAAACGCTCAGGCGCACTGCAACCTTATCCTTTCATTTTCTCTTAAAACCGTCTCTGTTTTGTAAGTGATTTTCACAAAATAAACCCCATTTAAAACATATCTCATGGCAGGTTTTTACCGCGATAGCCAACTGTATTATTAAGGGCAGAGATCTTTCGGTTAGAATGTTCGGTACTGAACCTCATTTTTTCTTATCATTTCATTCAAGATCACTGATTTTTAACTGGTTCCAAACAAATAATAGTAGAATTGCCCTAGCCCTTAAAAAGTTCCTGGGAAAGATTTATTGCCATTATGGCCTCTATAAATGGATGAGTTCCTTCTCCCATTTGGAGAGGAGACCCCCTAAGATTTTTCTGCCTCACTCAAACCCTGATTTCCTCACAGTGTTCACTGATGGGGGACACCCTGGTCAGTTGTTAGCAAAGCCTTTTTAGACTTTCTACAAACTTGGAAGATATCACATTCCACTGGCATTTCATCTAATCACAGGAGCCAGGCCATAGTAGAAAGATTTAACCAAATGCTTAAGTCACAGTTACAAAAACAAGAGAGACTCTACCCCAACATGATCAATTAAGAAAGGCATTATTAAATTTAAATGTTTTAAATCTTTCCAGAGAAAATAAACATTTATCTTCATTTCAAAAACATTGGTCCTCATCAGTTACCTACAGTTCTATTTGAGTCAAATGGAGGAACCCATTGACTGGGGCCTGGAGGGGACCAGACTCACTCCTCACTGCAGGAAGAGAGTTCGAATGTGTCACTCTCCCAAATGAAAAAGACCAAGATGGGTACAGGCTAGCGACCTTAAGTACCCACCCCAGCAGGGGGATGACAATAAAACACCCAAAAGGGGGATGGCAATAATAATAACTGCAAGGAGTGCCCCACCCCTGAGGATAGTCTTTCTGCTTCTCACACAGAGACAATCAAGGATGTGGAGGCTAACACTCACCCTGATACTGGTGTCAATGACCTTGCCCAATTATGGAGGATTTGGTAACCCCTATGAGGTCGGGGCCATCCTGGCCAGGCAGATGGGGAAGCCCTGTGACTGCTGTGGGGGAACATTCTCAACTTCACCCATAATGGGGGAAGGCCCATCCCTCAATCAGATTGTGGTAACAAAGTGACATATAACTATCAATAACATGGGTTCCTTTTCCAATAAGTGGGTATGCATAAATAAACCAAAAGTCATTCCCGCGGTGAATGGCAAACCAGGACCCTGCCCCTGAACCTCATATTACCAGACCATGCATATTGCCTGCTATTTAGCAGTACACCAATGCAATCATGGGTCCAGTAACAAAACCTTTTGAGTTGCCACCAGGAACACCATTAGTGATGGAAGGATTTTTGGCTCTACCTTGGAGGGCACATAGTGAGGCACTGAACCATGCGGGGTACCCCTGGACAATTTGTCTGCTGGGAACTCCAGGCCCCTATAAGTTATTTTGATGGTGGTGGAGTCCAGGACAAGGTTAAAAATCTACAGGTCCAGCACCAAGTAGAAAAGCTTCTCCTAGCACAATTTTTAGAGCTCAATTACCACCCTATTGCCCTCCCTGAAAATTGGGGTGATCTCTCACTTGACTCCAAAATGGAGTCCCTCCTCGATATGTTTTTGCCCACTTAATCAGACTAAACTGTCCCTCAAGGAGGCCTCCACTTAGGACCCTCTAGGCCATTATCTCTACCTGTTAATGTTACCCTTCCTAACAGGAATTGCTCCCTCACACTTCCCATTGTTACTCAGCTTTTCCCCAAACTACTCTCTAATTCTTGTGTGTGGGCTCTATCTTCCCCTAATAATAGCAATATAGAGGTGGACCATGTGTCCCTCTTTCCTTTTGTGGTCAAAATATAACTTCCCAACCCCCTCCACTCAATTATGCCTGCCTTCCAGAATGATTCTTGTTTGTGGAAGAGGAATGGCCTGTAACTTTCTTCCAAAGGAGAGGACAGGCCTTTGCATTCCTGCCATTCTGATCCCTGATGTAGACATCATCTCTTAGGATGAGACTGCCCCCGTGCCCTCCTTTGACTATATAGGAGGAAGATCCAAAAGGGCTATTCAAATAATACCACTCCTCATTGGACTGGGATCACCACAGGTATTGCCACAGGGGCAACAGGAATTGGCCTGTCCTCACATCCCTTAAGGAAATTATCCCTTCAATTAATTGATGATGTGAAGGCCCTCTCTGGCACCATTCTTGACCTTCAGAATCAATTAGACCCTCTAGCTGAAGTGGTTCTCTAAAATGACAGGGTTAGATCTACTAACTGCAGAAAAGGGGGGTCTTTGCTTGTTTTTTCAGGAAAAGTACTGTTTTTATGCCAATAAGTCAATTATTGTCCAGGATAAGATTTAAAAAAAATAATCCAAAAAGACCTATAGAAGAGGCAGAGAGTTTCTTCAAGATCCCTGTAGACAGGTCTTCATGGACTCTTACACAACTTCCTTCCTTACTTGGACCCTTCTTTCTCCTTGGCCTCATCCTTATCATTGGGCCTTGTGTGAACAGTAAAATCACAGTTTATCCACCAAAGGCTGAAGGTGGTTAAAATTAGCCAAATAAAAGTACTCTCCCAGAGACTAGCTACTAAGGAACCTGGTTCCTCATATAACTGGTTGTCCTCATATGAAAGCCACTCTTGTGCCCTCCATCTGACCAATGAAAGGTAAGATCTCAGGCGGGCTGAGACAACCTAAGACAGGTCATGGAGTAGGCCCCCTAGATTCATGGTACTCAATGATGGGTAAGATCCCTGTGAGGGAGAGAACCTAAGACAGGGGCCATGTCTTAACAAAAACATAAGGGAGAGATGTTGGGTCCTCCAAGGCTTGGGGTTAAGGCCCAGTGTAGCTTCCTAAGCCTTCCTAGAGTTTGGTGACAACCTGTCTGTGGCCATAAACTCTGCATGTGGAGTGACTCAGTACAGCTCGATCTAAGACCACCTCTGCCCAGCCTCCACTATCGTGGTAAAACATTATTGGCCCTTACTCCCCACTCAATCTACCCTATCCTAAGACTCTTCCCTCCATTTTACAGCCCTACATAAGTTTCAGCCTAATGCAATAAAGCAAGTTCTTGCTTCAACAAGACTTCAGACTCAGTGTATGTTTCCCCCAGTGGCTAAGGGGGGTTTGGGTCATGGACATTCACCATCCCTCTTCAGCCCCAAGGAGAGTCCGATGGGTCCAGTTCTCCCTTCATCCTATCTGCCAGAGAAAGAATCTGGCAGTGCATGTCAGTTGGGGCTATTGTTGGAGAACTAGCCTCCTTTTGACAAACAGTGTACTATATCTCAAAATAGCACCTATCAATATAGCCTGGCAGAGGTCATCTGCCCACCTTATAGCCAGTGGCCCACATGGTAAGCCAATGTACCACACCTATGGGTTTTACAGTCTGGCCCTTCCCTGAAACCTGCTTTGTCTCAACTCTCTGGCCCTTACTCTATGTGGTCTCACTTAATGATGTTAAGGTATGCAAATCTTGAAATATGTAGTTTTAGTGTTCTGTGTGGGTTTGATGTTTTGTGTCAACATGTCTGAGTATAGGCATTGAGAGTTACTTTAGTAAACAGTCTTTAGTATTCTTTCTGATCTCAAAGACCTGTGAATCTATAAAAGCAATGAAAATGCAATGAAGATTCTAGGCCACTTCTAATCAATCCTTAATGATCACAGCTGCTGCTGATTAGAAGAAGGATTCACTTCAAATTAAGAAATAATTATTGAAATAATAAAAATAAGAGTCCTTAATATCAAGTAGTTAGTGTCAGCAGCAGTGAATAAGAGAGCAAGCAGTCCACTGTCCTCTTACTCCAAACTTCTCAAGAATATTAACATTTTTTTCACTTCGTTCTTTAGGGAAAAAAAAGAGATGAACTTATTTGGAATTCTATGTACTTTGCCCTTTCGGACTAGATGATGTTACTGAGGTAATATGGATTCTAGCACATTACAATATATAAATATCAGAACCTGCATATCAATGTATTGTGCATCTTTGGCCTTTGGGATATTAAAATCCTTGGCGAACCATGGACACATGTTAAGTTAAAAAAGAAAAGAAGAGTTCTTCTAAGTTATGTTTCAAACTTCTCAGGAAGAACAATGTTTTTCTTGATGTCTTCCTATAGCATTTTGTGCATGTTGAAGTTCAGCTATTTAGTAAAATCTTTGACAGTTTTTATTATTATGAATTAAATTGTGATGATATTAGCAGTTCAGTGACAAGTAATTGATATTTCACAGGGAAGGAAGTATCTCTTTCATACCACATAGTATTTTATAAATAATGTGCTTTCAAGGTATCCTTTTTAATTTTTATTAGTACTTGGTTACATTACACACTTGCTCCAAAAAGGCCACACCTCCTAATAGTGCCACTCCTTTTAGGGGCCATTTTCTTTCAAACTACCACTTTTCACTTCCTGCCCCCAAAGGCTTATAGCCATATCATAAAGTAAAAATGCATTTTGGTTCAACTTCAAAAAACCTCATAGTCTATAACTATCTTAAACTTGTTTGAAAATCTAAAGTTCAAAGTCTTCTGAGGTTCATGTAGTCTCTTAATTGCAATCCCCTATAAAATCAAACTCACACAGTAGAACACTCACTTGCACCATATAATGCCATAGGGTATACATGATCATTCAAAAATATAGGGAAAGGAATACAGCAAAACATATTGGACCAAAGTATGACTGAAAACCAGCTAGGCAAACTCCAAACTCTGCATTATTATATCTGATGTCAAAACTTTCTTCACATCCCCGTTTACATTCAGCTTTGTTGACTGCAATGCACTTCTTTATCTTGGGCTAATTCCACTCTTTGTTAGCAGCTCTCCTTGGCTGGTATCCCATAGCTCTGGTATCTCAAACATTTTGTGTTCACTAAGGCAATCCAGGCTTCAGCTTCACAACTTCATAAAATGGTCTCTCTACTAGGCTTCCTTCAAGCACATCCCTGACACATGCCTAGCCTTGGGACTTTATTCTTTAACTTCTTTCTTGTATCCTTAACTTTAAAATGAAACCAGGTGGCCCAAGCTGCCAAGTTCTGCTGCTTACTGGAACTCGAACATGGCCCCCTTGTTTAATTACATCACAAGCCCTCTATTTTTCTTTACTGCCTGAGCTCGGCTGTCCTTGAACTTGCTCTTTACACAGGCTGGCCTCAATCTCAGAGATACCCTAGCCTCTGACTTCCTAGTGCAGGGACTAAAGGCTTGCATCACCACACCTGGATCTAAACTTTTCTTTAGCTCCTTTTGGAAACTTAGCTGAATAGGACTTTTGCCCTGAGGATACCACTCCTTTTATTTTAGTTCTTAATATGTTTATATCTCCTTGAACACAGAAGTTAGCACTACTCTACTTCCCAGTATTCTTGTTTTCTACAAATCTTACATTTTGTAATTTAAGCTGCTCCTTTTTTATTATAAATCTTCAGTAGAGTTACCACTAATATCTATATAACAGTGTCTATACTAGGATGTTTTGAAATTAGTTCTGCCAGTGGAATTAATCCAAAACTCTTCACTTTAGCCTCAAAGTGGCTCTTCAGACAAGATCAAAAGGCAGCTACTCTCTGCACCAAAAATCACAAGAATGATTTCTAGGCAACCCACTAAAATTCTTCTCTGAAACCTCTTGAGCCAATTTCCAACATTTCAAATCATTATCAGCACCATTGTCTTCCATGCTCCTACTACTATGCCCCATTAAGCAGTGCTTACAGCATTCCACTGTTTTCCAAATCAAAGTACCAAAATCCAAATTTCTCCAAACAAACACATGATCAGGCCTATCACAGTAATTCCCTGGTACCAACTTTTGTCTTAGTTAGGGCTTAATATTGCTATGAAGAAACACTATGACCATGCTCTCAATCTCAGTCTTACAAAAAAACATTTAATTAGGGGTAGCTCACAGTTTCAGAGCTTCAGCCCATTATGATCATGATGAGGATCATGGCAGAATAGAGGTAGAGGTGGTGTTGAGCTGAGAATGCTATATCTTGAAGGCAACAAGAAGTCAGCTGACTGTCACACTGAGGAAAACTTAAAAAAAAAAAGACTTCAAAGCCCATTCCCACAATAATACACTTCCTCCCACAAACTACAACAATAAATAACTCAATATGTTAATGCATTTTATTTATATTTTACTTCATTTAACTTTAACCTTTCTACTAAATTAATATACTATGGTGGTTTGAATAAGAATGATATAGGCTCATATATTTTAATGTTTGATCACAGAACGTGAAACTGTTTGGTAAGGATTAGGACATGTGGACTTGTTGAAGGAGGTGTGTTCAAGCTTTGAGGTCTTAACTGTCCATAGCATGGATTCTAAACCTCTTAAACTGTAAGACCCTGATGAACTATTTCTTCCATAAGTTTCTTTGTTCATGTTGTCCCTTCATAAAAATAGAAAAGTAATTAAGACATATGAGTTCAGTTCCTCTTTTTTTTTTTTTTTTTTTTTTTTTTTTTTAGAATTTACCATGTGCAAAGCACTCCTTTGGCAGGTAAAAAAAAAAAACCTATTATTTTCTTATAATTGTTTGGAATGCTTTTATTAAATATGAATCCTACCTTTTCCCACTGACAATTCTTTTCTTAGGTAAAAAAACAAAACAAACAAACAAACAAAAAGCCAAAAAAAAACCAACTTCCACATCCACAGATTCAGCACTTTGCTAACTATATATTGAGAGTATGGTTGTATTCTCATCAATATCTTCCAATTGTGTTCTACTTCACTTCATGCTCCAAACCTACTTTATTCTTTAAGCCATTCCTCACAACTGAGTTTCTCATAGGCTACGTGTCTATTTCCTCCTGCACAGGTTACCGTCAGCTCACTTTCAAGCAAAATTCTTCAATCTGGAGAGCCAAAGTTACTATAACAATGGTGTTAATGTAACCTGGCCTGTCATTACTGAGTGCTTACTCTGTATAGGACATTGTCAGAATCTGGCGAGCCCAGTGATCTTTGACTGTTTGTGGGGATGAAGATGGAATGAAAACAGTGGTATAGAGGACAGGCTTAGTCAAGGCTAGTAGATAGGGGTGTGAAGCATAGTCAGGACAAACCGTAACTCAGGACATTTGCAGAAGTCATTATTTTTCCTATTTCATTATTTTCTAGTGTTTTTATGTTTATTGTTATTTTTGACAGGGTCTCCATGCACAGCCCCAGTTGGCCTGGAACTCACGAAGTAGACCAGGTAAGCCATGAATTCAAAGATATTTTGTGGTCTCTTTCTTGTGAGTGCTTAGATTAATGCATATGCCATTTTCACTTAGAACAGATCTGTTAAAAAATGTTTGCTTCCTTACTATAACTTTTATGATTGAACACCAGGCAAAAACTGAAAACATTACTGTGTAAGTATGGAGGCTTTTTATTTTTTCTTTCTCCCAGTGATATTTGTTCACATAAGATTTTCTAATTTTATAGCAATAGGAGAGTAACCCAGAGGTTTATTTGAACTTACCTTTGTACAACTAATTCTATTACTTCTGTCATGGATGACTTTGCTGGCTTAATTGGGCATTGCCTAATAGTAATTTGTGGAAGCTAAGCTATCTTCCTGGATAAATTGGTGCCTGCTCTGACTTTTGATAACAAGACTGAAACTGGAGACAAATGAAAGTCTTTGTTTTCTCTTATGGGTAGTAGATTTCAAATGTTACAAAAGTAGTCCTTTAATTTCAAAGTGATCATTGTATAGACACACTGGTTAATGCCAGAAAACTTTTATGTGTTCTAACATGTTAGAAGGTGCTGAATAGCTACGAAACCTGGAATACGACAGAGGAAAGTTTAGTTGCATGGACTACAGAGACCAGTTCTTGTCTTATGGAGTTAGAAGAAAGAAACAGTAAGATCTCAGAAGGCTCAGTACAGAGGACATTTCAATGATACAGCGAGAACACAGCAGTTCCCAGACAGGAGCCAACAATCCGATTAGTGCTGCTCTCAGCCATGATCAGAGAAGCATTGGTTTGAGTGGGTGATGGGTGATGCAGAGTTACAACTGGTCAAAATGCTGAAAATGAGTATTCATTGAGTGATGAGAATATAGGACATCTGTATCACCTCCTCCAAAGCTCAGGAGACATCACAAAAAAAGGGGCTGGAAAATATCAAAGGTAGAGGATGCCGAAGAGTGTTGTGAAACTGTCCTGGATACACAGCATGGCTGATGCACATACGTATGTGCAGCAACAGTGGCTACATTCACAAGATTGGGCCTACCAACATTCCTCATGGATGCAGACCCACTCAGCAATTAATGGGTGTGGGGAAAGAGTATGGAAAGTGTGTGATATGCCTCAGTGGTATAGACACTGGTAAGTTGCCTAAACTTAAACAAGCAATGCTATATAAATGCAGTAGACCACAAAAAGGAGTAGGGGGACATTAATTCAGAGGGAGACTTTGAAATAAAATGCAGTTTGGTGGAAGGGGAAGGAGATTAGAGTATAATAAGGAGTAATACAACCAACATATTTTACAAATGTGAATGAAATCACAAATAGGTAAATTTTAAAATAAATATAATAAACTGGAAATGATAAGTGACTTGAGTTGGGATCATGCTATGCTTTGTTAGAAAGATTAGAATTAGTTCTAAATACAATGATTCCTAAAAATAAATGGCATTTCTCAGCACAAAGCAAAAGGTAAAGTGAGGCATCACAACTACGAAAGATTAGAGAGTGTCAAAGACAGGGAGGTGCTCCACCTCAGCAGGACACAGGGAGATGTTCCACCTCAGCAGGACACAGGGGGATGTTCCACCTCAGCAGGACACAGGGGGGTGCTCCACCTCAGCAGGACACGTGGGGGGGTGCACCTCAGCAGGACACAGGGAGATGCTCCACCTCAGCAGGACACAGGGAGATGTTCCATCTCAGCAGGACAAGTGGGGGGGTGCACCTCAGCAGGACACAGGGGAGTGCTCCACCTCAGCAGGACACGTGGGGGGGTGCACCTCAGCAGGACACAGGGAGATGCTCCACCTCAGCAGGACATAGGGGGATGTTCCATCTCAGCAGGACACAGGGGAGTGCTCCACCTCAGCAGGACAAGTGGGGGGGGGGTGCACCTCAGCAGGACACAGGGAGGTGTTCCACCTCAGCAGGACACAGGGGGATGTTCCACCTCAGCAGGACACAGGGGGGTGCTCCACCTCAGCAGGATACGGGGAGGTGTTCTACCATATCAGGACACAGGGAGGTTCTCCAAATCAGCAGGACACAGACACAGGGAGATGCTCCACTTCAGGAGGACACAGAGGGCTGCTCCACCACATCAGGACACAGGGAGGTGCCTCACCTCAGCAGGCTCCTTTATTGAATGAGTCAGGAAGTGAATGAATAAATGAATAATAGAAATAATAAAATTCCATTCAAAATTCTAAAGAATTTTACTCAATTCCTTAAGGAAATAAGCTCTAAATTTATGAACACAGTAATATTTGAGAAACATAAATAAATTCAAACCTATGCCAAAGAGTTATGTGTGTCTAGTGTAGCAATACTCCATTTTGTGTTCTAGGATCTTAGAACCAGGCTTGGATATCTACAGCTCCCAGGGTGGGTGGGTGACTCTGCAGGAGGACCCCTGGGGTTGCACATTACATGTAACCTGCTGAAACAACTGCAGAATGCCATTGCTCTGCTTAGCAGCGGCATAGCCATGGTTACCCTGACCTATGAAGCCACGTACTGAAAGTACCACTCTCTAAAATGAAGATGTGAAAGAAGCCCCTCCAATGTCACCTAAGTCCTCCTATCATTAGAGCTCGCAGTGTCCATTCTGAAGGATTTCAGTCTGAAACACTGAGAAATTTCTATTTAGTAACAGAACGCACAGGAGCATCTGATCTTATTTAGATTTATTTTTAGACTTAATCAATGAAATTAAAGTATTGAAGAATGTGGTGGAAAAATTATGCTAACATTTGATATCATCATTTATTCACAGGTATTCAATTATGATATTCAGCATGGAACATTACAAATCCATCTTGGAATATACAGAACACACTCCTTTTTCTGTGCCCCAAAGCTTGATACTTTTACTTTTGAGATTATAATACACTTACAGTATTTCTCCCTCTAAGATGTCCCACATACTCTCCCTGCCTTCCTCCAAATTTATGGCCTCTAATCCACTAATTATTATTACATGCATATATATGCATGTGTACAACACATATATTTGTATATATATTCCTAAATATAACATGTTCAGTCCACATAATGATACTTGTGTACACACATACACACACACACATTTTTAGGGCTGGCCATTTGGCACTGGACAAACTGATTGGTGTGCCCACCTCTCTGTCTCTTTTGCAGCAGCCTACATAGTAGCTAGTGTTACATCTAGTTTATGTTTTTAATTCCCAGGGTAAACTTGAGAAAGTTTATGTAACCTTTTCTAAAGTTGTTCTCAGGAAAAGTTTGTAGTGTCTATCTGGCCTCAAGTTCTTGGCCTCTCAAGTCTGATCTTTATTGCTTATGTGTTGATATAAGCATAATAGATTCCTGTTGTGGGATCTGTGCCCACTTGATTTCACCTTCTGTTCTTCAGAACTGAACATGGATAACTTTTATTATGGAAGCATAATAAAAGATGAGCAAAGGAATAGAATCAAAACTAACTAGTTTTTCTTTTCCAGGCAGAGCAAGAATCTGGAGTGTGATATTGAACTTGAATACAATTTTTTTTCTTAACTACAGCTTCTTTCCATGTTGATGTCAATCAAGAAATCCTGGCTCAATCCTTCAAGTGGTAAGGCTTTTGCTCATGTATCTTCCTGGAGAATTCACACAGACAAGTTAACTTTCTCCAATCCTGTTCATGTTGCTAACTTAAAGTTTCAACAATACTAATTTTGCAGAGTATACAATTACAAAAATTTAATCAGATTTAAAGACAAAATGTGGATAAAATGGCAAATAAAAGACAAAATATTCTTTCCAAAGTTAATTTACAAATTTAAATAAAGGTCCTCTCTTGGGGACAACAACCTTTAATTATATAAGCTACACAGGGGCATAAGGCTCTCCGACAATACACCAGAAGAGTCCCCCACAGATCTGGACAAGCAAGAACCTGGCAAAGTATTTTGGGTGGGATTTCCTTGGAACATCCTCTATCTTGGCTAGAGACCATGCAGTCATGACTGAAGAAACAACATTGGCTTTACGGATATTCATGAGACAAATTCCGGCATAGGCCAAAAAGTCTGTAATGGCTCTCACTGCAGGCAGCAAAATCTCTTTGTCTTTCCACTTTCCCCTCTTTCCGTTTGTTTTTTTGTTCCATTTTCGGGGAGTCCAACAGCGTTATCATAAAACTACCGTCTTCAGAAATTTTTGTCACTGGACCCTCCACACATCTTTTCCAAAGGTTGAAGAGAAAGCATCATTTGGGGTCAGTCTTGGCCCAACTGGGATGAGGTGGGACGGGTGAGGACCAATCCACTCACACTAGTAGCAGTCTAAGCTGAGATGTCCAAACGTCTACCAGAACCTGAGGTCCTTCCTCCTGCTCAGCAGACAATGTATCAACATGCCAAGTTTCTGGATATATGTCTCATTACCCTATGCTGTGATTTATTTCTGATGCTTGAAGAAACTAGTTTTTGTTTGGTAATTTTTCCAAATCTCTCAAAGCTACTCAATCTGGAGCAAAGGATATATGTTAGCTCAGTTATTCAAATGACACACAGAACTCTTCACTCCTATCACACACACACACACACACACACAAATACACACACACATTTCCCCACTCTCCCAACTGTCTGTCACCTCCCCTGCAACACACTGATAACTGTAAACACAAGGAAAGCATTCTTGGCCTGATGGCATGGAAGAGATAATAATACCCCCTCCAGCTTTCTTTAGAAGTATGTTGTTGACAATGAAAACACCAGTATTTGCTGAGGACTCTGGGCTGTTCAGAGACAGTCACTGTATAAATACAAGGTATTATTACTATTATCACAATGTTTAACATTTGGCTAAGAGTAGGAAAGTTCTCTCACAACCCCAGCTGTAAACTATAGCAGTGAAATTTTCCCTTCTCCTTTAAAAGCTGTTCCAGAGGCTTTGGACAATGATACTAAAGTAACAGTTCAAGTGCATCCCTGTGCCTAATGAATAACAGCTTTCTTGATTAATGGCGCTTGTTCAACATCACACTGACAGGCCTGTGCCCTGTTTAGAAAAATGGAGTTTCTGCCTACTGTGATTTTTCTCTCCATTTACAAAAAAATAAATAAATAAAAGAGGGTATCATCATAGTTGATTTTTTAAGGCTGGATTTTATTATTATTATTATTACCTTTTGCTCTACTCAACTGCTGCTGTATTTTTTATTTGACGAGTACCATGCTTTTGTCTCATGCCAGTGCTGGTTACCAGACTGCTGTCACTCAAGAGATCTGCCTTAGCACCTCCACAGTCCGCAAGCTCACGTCTGTCCTAGCACAAAACCACTGCCCAGGTGGGACAAAAGCAGGGCTGGGGGAGGGCAGACTTTGCTCAAAGGCACACACAGGTCACTGCTGACAAAAACACAGCCAGGTGCTAGGATATCTATCACAAAGCCATTGGCAAATTGCAGGTGACTGGAGGCATACTTCACATCGCTGTTTCAGACTTTATGTATTTTACTAACCTTATTTCACTGGGTTGAAGCTTTACAGTTTTATGGGGCACCCCAATCCTCTCCTACTTGAAAATAAATTTCTTCTCAGGTATATATCAGAGAATGATACTGGATGTTGGCCCATCCCTCTGGGCAAATGCACTATCTGTATTTCTTTTTCTTCCATCCTGGGGATAGGTTGCAGGAGTGTTTCTACCTGACATGCCAGGAAGGAATAGGCTTGTGGTTCAAGGTGAAGGAAGCAGCCAAGGACTGAAATTCCAGCTTCAGCCTCTTGTTCCATCCTGCTTTGCAAGTTGATCAATCCAGCAGTGATTTGAATGGGTGGCTGTGTTGTCAGCTATCTCAGCTTGCCAGCTTTTCTCTCTGCTGGCAGGAACATCTGGGACACAGACTTTACAAACGGTAATAATAACCCTGCTTTAGCCTTCACATTTTTGCAGTTGTGATTATGTCATCATGGTAAATGACCATAATTGACCCCCACAATGAAATGTTGCCAGCATTCATATGAGTAGCAACTGCAGTCTCACAGGCTAGCTGGCATGTGCTTTGCAAATAAAATTTTTGCTGAATTGCTGAAATCTCAGGTTCATTTAGGGACCTGGCTATTTCTGAATTATAAGGGAAAATGATTTATTTCTGAAACAGAAAAGTGCTGCATATAAAAAGGTAAACAGCAGGACAAGGATGAGTTTTAAACAAAGATTTCCAGAATTTTTAGGTCCCCTTGTATCTTTGGGGGTAAATAAATAAATACAGGATGGTGGATCATGAGACATTTCACCTAGGCACAGAGAGCTTGTGTCTACCTTTTCTCTGAAGAACATATACACAGAGACATGCACACACAGACACACAGATATGCACACTCTCTCTTTCACATACACACACATATATATACATCACCCATATTCTCTCTCTATCTCTCCGTGTGTCTCTATGTCTCTCTGTCCCCCACCCTGCCTCTCTCTCTCACACACTCTCTAGTAACATTGCCATTTCAAAGTTAGCATTGATATTTCCTAGCATGAAATTGAGTCACAGCAGGATAGTGAAAATGCCAAACACAAGTTAATTCTCTACCTGGTGTATTAATATTAGAAGGAAGCTATCAAAAATTAGACTGGACAATTTTAAATTGATTAGTTGAGAAAGCAGTATAATTTCAAGATAGATATTTTAGTGAAAAAAATGGACAATAATCAAATGGAACCATTTTCTCCTATTTACAGGGAAGCCTGCCCTGTAACATAATACTTTTTGTTTTTTACTTTTTAATAAATTAGGGGTACTACCTTAAACACAAAAGCCTGGTAAGAGTCTGCAGATCTTGCCATTGGCTTCATAGAGATTCACTCAAACTGTAAGTCCTGCTGTTTCAACCATTACTGCCCAGATCTAGCCTCATACAGAATTCCCAGTGCAGTTCCAAAGCCTTTTGCCAATTCCTCCTCCTCCCTAGCTCTGCAATTCTGCTCACCAAGGATGCCTTCAGGGAAAATAACCAACAATATTGTATCATTGGTGATGTAGACAGTAAGGGAAATTCTCATTATTGATCATGTAAAAGGAAAGCGTTTGTTCGTTTCCATGGTTTCTAACTCAGAGAAACGGACAAACTCCCTTGTCTGTCTTCACAACTACAAAAGTAAGTTTCCTGTGGCCCAAAGATAAAATACAAACAATGACCTGGAAAACCAGAGCAGGGCACAATTGCTTTGATCTTAAAGCCTCTCTGATTTCCTATATCCCTTTATTGACAAGTGGCTCCCATAGGCCACTGAGGACTCCGTGGACAATTCAGTGTTGCACTCTCCACTTCTGGACCACCATCCCAATCACATATTTCCCTGAGTAGCTGGAATTTTCTTAAAAACTTCACAATGAAAAAAATTACTTATTAACCAAAATAGGTCTTACTTGATGGATTATCACAAATTAGATACATTGATCAGAAAGAACATCTACAGAATTTACTCTTTGTGGTAAATTGACAACCTACCATCCTATTTCTGCAAACTTCTTGGCTTCAACTTGTCCTTGAAATCTCAAATTAAAGTATCTAACTTCTGTTTTGGTTTTACTCAAATGCTCATTTAAAACACACTAGAAGTAAAGGTAAAATCATATCGCTTTTAAAAACTGCATTTATGCTTTACTCTCTCTTCTTTATTAGCAGAACTTGAAGGAATTAGGAAGGGCAGCACCCTGTGCAGGATTAAGGGCTGACTTACTGCCACCCGAGCCAGCTGCTTTACCTGTCCCCATCCTAGGCAAGTAGCTCTTACCCTGTAGTTAATTAAATTACAATTTTAGAGTTCACAAGACTAAACTTTTTATTTGATATTTTGAAGGTGCCCATTAGCCCAAATTGGTGGTCATTTTCAACACATTATTTATACTTAAATACCTGCATTAGAGGATACATAACTTGTAAAGAAATATTACCTCTTATTATTGTCAAGTTTAATATTACCTTTTAAAGTATCTGCATCAGGTACACTATACCCTTTAGAGTTATTTTTTTTTTTTTACCTTGAAGTACCCAAAGATAAAACTAGGCTATACAGGAAAGTAATTTGTGAGATTTTGTACAGATTGAGAAAGGGTGAAGAATGTCTGTGGTGATATAGTTTATATTTAATAAAAATTATCCTGGAATATCAGAGGACAGAGCCACCTCTCCAGTCTTTCTTTCTGTTTGTTTGCTTTTGGCTTTTGTTTTCAAGGCAGTGTTTTCTGTGTAACATTTCTGGCTGTCCTAGAACTTGTTCTATTGACCAGGCTGGCCTCAAATTCACAAAGATTCTTCTGTCTCTGCCTCCCAAGTGCTGGGACTAATGGTATGTGCCACCTCTGCCAGTTTCTTGTTCTATGAAGTGGATTTTTTAGAAAGATTGGGTTGAAAGGTATCAGTTCTGAGAAAGTCTAGGTGGAGGGTTAATGAGACATACTCCTCTGCAATCACCAAGACTTACAATACTTGTCATTATGTCATGTGAAACTATGGGAAATCTGTAGTTTTACTTTGTGTATATTTGATGAAACATACATTCAAGTCTATAAATATGGCTCAATGATCAATAAAGAGTACTCACTGATTGTACACAGTACCTGAGTACAGTTCTTCCACATTGTGGAACACAGCTGTGTAACACTAGTTCCAAATGATCTCATACGTTCTTCTGGCCTCACCAGGTACCTGTACACATATAATACATGTATGCATATGAATATACATCTAAAAATAGATAGATGATTGATAGATAGCCAGATGAAATATATATAGAGATAGATGATAGATAGATAGATAGATAGATAGACAAATAGATATTTAAAGAAACATATTTCCATCCTCTATATGGGTAAAAATTGCTCTGAGATAAATGAGTGATGAGAATAAGACAAGATGTTGGTGACATGGATCTGGACAGCAGTGGAAACTATAAAACTGATTGGTTAGAATTTGAATTTACTTAAAGATAGTTAATATTTCCTGGTGTATTATAGTTACAGTATAAGTAATGAAAATAGCAGAGGACCATAAAGTTTCTAAGTTAAATATATAGAAGGGCAAGTATAAGACTGTAATAACAGATAGCAAAGGAAAGGCCAGTTATCCAGGCTTAAACAATTTTTGTAAGGTTAATGTTCTGAAAAATACAAATTAATGTAAAAATATTTGTAATAACAGCAATGATGGCAGATAGTTTGGATAATTTAAGTGACAGTTATAATTCTACATCTCTTATATAAATTTATAGTTAGAAAATACATTTGGTTACACATAGATGTGTCATTTGGACAAGCTGGAGATTACGAGACGCAAGTAGAAATGATTTATGTAAATTCTGAGTCATCTCCAATATGAAAATAGTTTGGCTTCTAAAGTCATAAGCAAGATTGTATATGAAATGACCCAAACTTCAACTTTACAAATGATGGTTAGGGTAAAGGATGGAAAGATCACAAAATCAAAGACATTTATGAAACACTAATTTTTCCTTTTTGCATTTTAAAGTGTTCAGTTACATTGGGACAAAATAATCTATTGAAAATTGTTTGGTATCTTTTATGTTATGACCATCTAGTCTTATTAATATATAATGTTCTGAGATAAAATGTTAGTAGTGTAATCCACAAACATGTAGACTTTTATTTGTGTATCTTTTATTATTATAAACCTGAAAATTCCTTAACTGCACTTGGGCAGCTGTTTAGAAGGCTGAATCTTACTTCTAGCCATCTGTCTCCATCTCTACACAAGGTATCAAACAAGCAAGGCTCAAGAGTCGTCATGTTATCAGTGTTAATTCCATGGATGACTTATTGCTATCCAATTAGCAGCACCGTTGGATTTTGTTTCATCACTCAGCTTCCAGAGCAAAGCTGCATGTCCCAAGGATTTGATTCTCAGTCTCTTACCCTGACTATGAAGAGCTACAGTTTGTCATTTGGCTCTTCAAACACTAACCAGTAAAAGATATTTTTACTTCATTAGAAACAGTTTTTCCCCTTTTGTTCCTTCTGAGCTGTGTTACAGAGAACAACCTGTAATAAGTTGCTCCCACTTCATGACCAAAATAAAATCTTTTTTTTAAAAAAAAAAATCACATACTTTCATTTCAACTGTGATAATGCCAAACTTGGTACAAAACTATAATAGTTTAAATTTCATCCTTAAAATTCCCAAAGTACTGGATTTCAGGGATATTTAAAATTTTGGAAACATTCTTTCAAGGAAAAATATTCATATAGTTAAGAAGGGCCTAGCCATTAGGGAAGTAGAGCCCAGCGGTATAAAGTACATACTTTACTTTCTCCCTGCAGCCATTGGCCTATCGATGACCTTTCCCTGCTTGCTTGAAACTTAGTATGTGATTAATGCTACAGAATGTAGATCCACATTCCACTAAACTTGTTAGATGAAGCCCACTGCCTGGCACAGTTGCTGCACTGCATAGATGCAGTGTGCTTGAGAGGGCTGCACTATTGATGATGCATTATCTAACATGTTTTATCTGATATAGGCCCAGTGTTTCCAGGAAACAGATACAATTGAAAATGTACAGAAAACACACTAAAAACACCACTCATAAGTATACATCTGTATCCTCCTATGGTGATATTATATAAAGTCAAGAAGGAACAAGATACTTTTTTTCTGGTAAAACACTATTTAAATTCATGTTGGTTTCCTTGGGACAGCTTTAAATCATAGTCCATAATTTAATAGAAAATACTTGAGTTTAATTTAGAGAATATGAGATCAAAAGGCACTTGAAGTCTAACAAGTTACAGAGAAGTTGTTAGGAAATGAACATCATTAATGGTCTTTTCTGTAAATGGGGAGATCATAAGAGTGGGTATGAATCTGAGAGGTTTGATATCTGAGTTTGATGGGGTGCATGATGCAAAATCACCCCAATAATAAGCAATATATATATATGGAAAATAGAAAATATGAATAAGCTTCTCACTTCTGCTTTATGTTCAGATACAGAATATATAAAATCTCTTGTGGGTTTTTTTATTATTGTTTCTCATGATCAGGTTTACTGCTTTTTATATTCAGTATTTCTTATTTGTTTACTTTGTCAAAAGTCTGCCTGGAGTATTCATCACTGTGAAAAATACAGAGAATGAAAATACCACAATAGGTCTCAAATTCTGGATAGGGTGTGTACCAACATGACATTCTTAACAGATATCAGTTCCATAAAAATCAAAGGCAGAGGCAGAGATCAGGATAACTCAGGCAAAACAAAGGTAAATATGTTTTTTACCTTTTACCAAAGACTCATTTGAAGAACATATTTCCCTTTCAACATAGTATGTCAGGGCAGAGTCATTGCAACTCATTTCATATGTCATCACAAAGGCAGTGTAGTAGATAGGTTAGAGAGGACACTGCCTGGGACTGAAGCCCAGATCTGTTGCTTATGAGCTGTTAAAAACCAGAGCACATGTGCTTCCATTTCTATAATCGGACAAATGGGAGAATAGCAGGAGCCTCACAGGGTGATTCTGAAGCTGTGAGAAAAAACTGTGTGCACAGGGCTTGGCACACAGCAAAATTCCACTAGCCCTTCTTTGATAATGCATTATGTAGATGACAATTCACACGGATGCATAAAGTGCTGAAATCTGTTGGTAAGTTTTCTGAGGAAAGAAAGAACATACACCAACATTTTCTTCATGTTAGAAGACCTAATTCTCTCTTGTCATTTCTAGCTGAGTTCTGTTTTATGAAGCAAATAACTCCAGTAAATAAAAATACTAGTGGAAGACAAAAACCTATGATTCTTTGTTTTAATAAAAACATTAAGTAAGAGTTTTAAATATTTGTATAATATCACATTATATTGTCCATACATTCAAGTGTTTAAGAAAACCAAATAATAGTAATCTTGGGGTTAATTGTAAAATGGGGAACATAGTCTTAGAGTGTCATATGCCTGTCTTTAGAAGTCTCAACCCATTGTCTTAGAGGTCATTTAAACTTGTGGACTGCCCACTAAAATGATAATTTGATGTTATATCTCTCCAAGTATTCTCATAGAAATTACTAAAAAGTTAAAACAAACAAACAGCAACAACAACAACAAAACCAGAGCTAGCTTAAAGATGAGCTCCTACTGTGTTCACTTACCAGGCATTACATTTCTTTTTCAGATGTCACTATTCCGATCATGCATCCATGCCTGCTTTGATCCTGAGATGAATCTGAAAGAGAAGGCCTGGAGAACCATTGGTTTACTTCTTACAGAGCAAGCTAACTTACTAGGAGATAGAAGTGTGGTGGTGCTGTTATCCAGAATGAATACAGTCACTGCATGAAGTGCCTCCTCTTAAGCACTCTCTTAGCTTGTTTTAGGTTTCCTTCTGCACAGACATTTGGGATATTCCGTATTCACTCTTCCTAACCCAGCATTGTACAAACTTGTAAAGGCACCTCAAAATGGGATCTTGCCTAAAGCCCAAGCTTCTCTCCAGCTGCACAGATTTCTTGGATGGTAAGGGATGAAAATATATTTCATTCTCTGGCATGCATACTATGGAATCTAAGCAATTAATGTTAATGAGCCACAAATGAGAGCTAATGGAGAAAGACTTTTTAGATTTGTACTCAGGTATATTACATAAAGATTCTCTAATCTCAGACAGCTTAGGTTTCAGCCTTCTGGTCTCCTGGTAATGACTGCCTTGCATTGACCTTTTCTCCTCTCTTGATTCACTTTCCCTGCACTGCATGATTATTCTCTAGCATCATCTTTTTAAACTCTGAAAACCTTTATATCGGTTTTGGATTGTGAATGGGTCCAGGATTCAGAATCCTTAAAAAAAGTTTCTTTTGATTTAGATTTCATTATAATATGTTGTAAAAGACTTTATTTCTAGTCTGAGCTACATTATTGTGACCTTGGAGAATTTAGTTTTTTCTTATTGAATGATAACATTGGGCTGTTTCTAAAATTTAGTCAGCATTTAAGAGTCTATGACTTGACAAGAACCAAACTTCTGTATGGCAACGAAGAGACCCTGTATCTCTATTCTATTAGTATTCATGTACTTGAGTGGGGGGGCAGGGGGGATTCTTTCATTATCTTAGAGATCACAGCCTTTCGGAATGTCCATGAAGATGTTAAAGTGGTACAGTTTTACTACCTCACCCACAACAGCACAGTAGAGTTAGTCTGGATTTGCATGTGCCTGTTAATCCATAGTACTAGTTAGTCAATAAGGGTCATGGTCTTATCTGAGATTAGTAAATAATTTAATTTCCTAGCATATCTGACTTTACCATTTCTGAAGAGACTTTGAATAGTAATTGTTCAAACTTAATTACAGTCATATGAAAAAGTAGAAATTTGTGATATTATAGAAATCACCTTTGTCTGTAAAAACTCAAGCTTCATGAATTCTGTTAGTCTTAAGGTCCATGAGCTTAGGATTCTTGCTTTCATGTATTTCTTTGTCTTCCCTTACATCACACATGAGGCTCAATTTAGAGGCTTCAGACTAAGGCAGAACTGTCAGCTTTCCAATGTTGAATTGTAGACTAGCATCTTGCCTACCTGTCTTTTGTGGGGACTGATTGAATATCCAGTACTTTGTGCCTGAAAATTTCACCTAAGATATAACTATGTCAGTTAAGAGAGTTCAAATAATTAAATGGTATAGAAATTAAAGTTGGAAAAAAACTTTAAAACAAATTTGGTAATGGTGAAAAATAAGGATCAGAAAAACTCAAAGTAACTGAAGATGTTGCTGAAAGAAATGATTGATTTTTAGGACATCTTGAAAAATGGGTATATTCATTATGCACTGAGAATCAACACAGCAAAATCACAGCAAGGAAAAAAGATCAGGGAGTAGAGGACATATTTATTTCCACCTAACATAGAAAAAAGGAGGAATGTGGAGATCTGAATAATGAGACAGAGAAAGATGATCAACATCTTAAGTGTTTTATTTCCTAAAGTTTAAGTTTTGCTTATGTGTATTCTGTGGGTACATGCATGTGAGTGCAGCTGTCCTCAAGTACCAGAGGATGTTGGAATTTCTGGAATTATGGGTGGTTATGAGCCACCTAACGTGAGTTTTGAGAACCAAACACAGGTCCTCTGAAAGAGCGGTATGTACTCATAACTCCAGAGTTGTTTCTCCTGCTGTATCAACATTTCAGACAATTAATTCCCAAATATTCTGTTTGTTTTACCTAAAAATGCATTTATAGCATCCTCTCTACTCACTGGCTCTGCAAAGATGATTTGTAACAATTTTTAGAGGTGTTTATATTTTAAAAACTTACATTGCTTAATCTTTTATGAATTTTGGAATAAAAAAATAAAAGCAGAACTAACTGGATTTAGATCAACTGGAACTGCTATTGGGTCCAGCCAGTGCTCATTTGCCCAACAAAAGGCCAAGTATAGGCTTAGTGTCTCATCCACATAGGACATTGGAGATTAATTTTTTTCATAAATCAGGTACCATTACAATGTACTTATTGATATTTTCCAAAGAATAAAACAAGTACAGGAAAACTATCTGCATATGCAATATATGTAGTATTTCCTTATTTTTAATTCAATATGTGATATATCCAGCTTCTTTCATAGTCACTTACAATTCCAAGGACCTACATGGAATCCAGTGAGTACCATGGAGTCTTGTATATGGAAAAGAAGATGGAATTGATGCCAGACCTTTGCCCCAAGATAACACCGTTAAACAAAGTAGTAATCTATTATCACACTGGCTAGTTTACAATAGATGATGAAAACAAGAAAGATATATCCTGTTGCTATATTCTAGGATTACAGAACAGCAACAACAAAATGATTCTTACATCTAAAAATAATTGATGACTTGATCATTTATTGTGCTAATATTAACAGCTATAGAACATAATACTGATTTTGATTTAGTGAGTAAAAAATCTTACAAAAAAAGTTACAAATAATTTTCCCCTTTTAAAGAAAAAAAAATGGTAGAATGTATCCTTAAATATATCACAAAACCTTCCTGTTTTCCTATAGAATATTAGGCATTTCCCTTTAAGGGAAAGAATAATGAGGCTTAGGCATCCAATCCAGTATGACTAATCCTATGTTCTTTTGTAGCTGAATTTAGCTCCCAAGAAATCCTTTTATGTGTTAGTTTGGAGAAGCCTGACTATCTCATTCCTCTTGGTGATTGCTCTCTTGACTTCCCGTTGAGTTATACATTGGCTATAAATGGTCCTTTTCCAGAATGGCAATCTTTTAAAACAACAATGTTCCCTTAAATGACTGAAATAATTATAGGAAATTGTTAAAAGTATTAGTAACATTTTAGAGGAGTTTACATCATATACTCTACAAAACAAATGGTCACTCCAAAGGCCAAAAGATCGAGTACTAAAATTACAGTGACATTTGGTGTTGAGCTAAATCCTCTCAGGAACCCTGAGACTGGCTTATTCCACAGCCCACAGAATTTATCACACTCCAGGGTGTAAAGCAAGGCAAAGAACTTTATTTTCTGTGTTATATTTTTTAGTAAATATGTCAGTGTCCCTAAAAGGATATTAGTTTTAGAGGCCACAAAGTCTTTGAGTTTCTGCAGACTTTTACATTTCAAGATGGTTGCTGCTTGCCTGTAGATGCAGGACAAAAATCTACATTTTCTGCAGTGTTTAAACTATTCTGTTTTCCACTTTTTATATTTAATTGAGTAATATTCTTAATAACATTTATATAGGTATTATAACACTACATCCCTGTCTCTAATTTATTAGGAGGAGGAATTTTAAAAGTAAGAAATGGGAATCCACTTGAAAGAGATTTTAATAATATAAGCCTTGAAATTCTATTTATTTTATAGACTCCATACCCTCACTTAAGTGTCTCTTCAGAAACTTAGCTGTGAGGAGGTTGTTAAATATAAGAGAACTAATTCTGATTTTTTTTTTTCTAAAACCCCTGCTGACATTGTTCAGCCAGTCAATTTATCTTGTCTGACATGGTTCCTGAAGAAGCAGAGAAAGAGAGAGCTAGCTAGAAAAAAATGACCAAGCATCTCTCAGTTTCCTCAGTTCTGCTGGGTAATGAAGGGAATAGCTACAGGACTTCTCTTGTCACTCAGAATTGAGGTGGGACCACCTGGGGTTTCCAGTTTTAGAATACAACTTTTTGGGCAATTAGCAAAACTTTGAGCATCTGTCTCCCATGGCATTTAGGCAAATTAATAATTTTAAGCATTTCTAAAATAAGAAGTGGGTTAGAAGATATGCCAATATACCAAGGGCTTAATTTGTTCAGTTACTTTTTCCCCGAAGGAGAATCATCAAGGTACATTCCTACAGCAGTGAATGTTCCTGTGTTCACAGCCCTTGAATATCTATTCTAAACCGCAGAACTTCATTAACATGCACTTTTATTTAACTTCAATGCCCAAGACAACGAT
This sequence comes from Sigmodon hispidus, assembly GCA_004025045.1. NCBI lineage: Eukaryota > Metazoa > Chordata > Mammalia > Rodentia > Cricetidae > Sigmodon > Sigmodon hispidus. Next base: position 141,790 of record PVIH01002808.1, read on the forward strand.
TTGTTTTAATGTTCTAGTCTAAACTTCCTGCAGCAGTATTTTTTCAAGTAATAGTTTCCATTCATAATACTAAGAACTCTTGAATTCTCCAGTCGATTTAGCAGTTGAGGAACTCTCCCTTCTTTGCCATCTCAAGCTGTATACTGCACCATATGTATTAAATAATAGTGTATAACTGTTACATTTGGCCTTTGGGATTATTAGACAATTTTAACTAAAATCAACAGGAGTTTTGCTCTGGAGGTCCATGTATTTCTTCTGAACTTTCCACAAACAAGAATGAATGAATCTTGTTAAAGTTTATATATTTCAGATAAAACTCCTTTTATCTATGTTTGATATGAGCTTCAGTTCTTAGAGGAGTAAGTTATTTATTCAGCCTTCTGAGGCATTAAATGTCTCCTAAGTTATTTTACAACCCAAATAATATGGACCAGAAAGCCTAAAATCTGTTCTTGGAGTTTATTTTAAGCACCATAGATAATGTAGTAAAATAAAATGTGGTTAGAATGTCTTTGGATTTGAACCTCAAATCAATATATACAAAATATTCAAGAAAAAAATTCTCATGTAAAAAATAAGGTAATATTATTTTATTCCCAAAGCTTTTGTGAGGATTAAAAATTTGTATAGGCATTGTTGGCTATATATCTGGAATTCATTAATCATTTCCTTTTTGCCAATGTAGTGATTTCCATTTAAGGCCTATGTGGCTCCAGGCAACATGATGTTATTCTTGGACATCTGAGCAGAGCTCAGCAGTCAGCATATAGTCCTGTCCATAAATGGTTCCACAGGTAGACTACAGAATGCTGAATCTTGGGCTTCCTGTTGAATATGAGAGGACACAGAAACTCCTTCCAATTAGACAAGAAGCAGAATATAAGTAAATGGAGTAGATTTGACAGCCATCATTGGACTACAAGGAACCTATAGATTGTTTAGTTAATCAGGTCATGTGATGTCAATACATCATCCCCTAAATCCTTTGGCTACTCTTTTAATGCCCTTTGTTTAAGTCAATGTATAGACAATTTTCTTTTAGTTTTTTTTGTAACAAATATGCTAATATTCATAATAAATAATTAAATGTAATTTTACATTGCTTACATTTTTTTCACATAGCATATGAAAAACTTATTGAAGGCACTGAGTGAAAACTATTCTTGATCACAACAATAAAAACATTTCATATTTAAGTTGTGAAACTTGCTCCCATTTTATAATCACATAGCCTCAAAAGTTTAGGACAGTAAGCAATCATTTAGCTTTACAGAGGAAGAATTTTCCTACTCAGTTTGCAGTTAGCAAGTCACCCACCTTCTGCACTAACCTCACCCTTACTCTTACTTTGTTTATTTTGGGTCACTGGTAACTGAAGATGAAAAGTCAAAGAGTTGAGTAGAATGACTTTTGTTTGGCTGCTACCTAGTTGTCAAGTATTGGATTCCTAGTCTAAGGCACAAACATTCAAATTGATTCATTTGTGTGTATAACAATAGACTCATTAGAAAACCATGTTAAACTTCTTTTTGCTATAGCTTCTTTGACCTATGAAAGTGAGGTTTGTATTTGATTCACACTTCTCTGTAGTGGGATTCTGTTCTGTTACATTGTAAACAATTGTCCCGCCTACTGGATTAATAAAAAAGTTGACTTGTCCTGGGCACACATCTCAGAGGTAAAATTCCACACAGACTGTGGCTGGTGTAATAGCAGTAGGGAAGCAGAGGAGTTCCTAAAAGCACAGCTGAGAAGTCAGAGGTCAGATGATTTTTGCCACTTGAACCCAGGCCCTGAGAGCACAGCTCTCCAGAACACTGCTGGCATAATAGCAGCAGGGAACAACCAAGTCCTTGAGTGCACAGCTGAGAGGGAAGAGGTCAACAGGTAATGACTGGAATCATAGCACTGTGACCTCACAAGAACAGCTGACCCTCTGAACACATAGCTGATTAAGAGCCCTTAGACCAACAAATCACTAAGACCAGACCAAGAACTAACCAAGAGTCAATTGAGAAAACAATGGGCAGATGGCAGTGCAAGAACACATACAACAATAAAAAGGTCAACAAGACACCACCAGGAGAAGCAAGTGATTCTATAGCTTCAAGAGAAGAACATAGCAACAAAGAGGAAACAGAAAGAAATGACCTCAAAAATAGCTTTATGAGACTAATAAAAGCATTAAAAGAGAATATAAAAAACTCATTTAAAGAAATAGAAGAAAATACAAACAGAAAATTAGAAGAGATGAACAAGTGTGAAAGAAAATTAAAAAAAAAACACACAAAAAAGAAAACAAACAGGTGAAAGAAATTAACCAAGAACTAAAAATGGAAAAAGAAGCAATAAAGAAGGCACAAACTGAGATAAAAGTAGAAATAGAAAATCTGAAAAAAAAGACCCAGAATAACAGATTCAAGCATAACCAATAGAATCTAAGAGATGGAAGAGAGAATCTCTGGGGTGGAAGACTCAATAGTGGTAATAGATACATCAGTTAAAGAAAACACTAAAACCAAAAAAGTCATAACACAAAATGTCCAGGAAATTTGGTACACCATGAAAAGGCCAAACATGAGAATAATTGGAATCAAAGAAGGAGAAGAATATCACCTCAAAGGCATGGAAAATATATTCAACAAAATCATAGAAAAAAACTTACTCAACCTAAAGAAAAAAAATGCCTATAAGGTACAAGAAGCCTACAGAACATCAAATAGACTAATCCCACAAGAAGTCTGCTTGCCATATAATAATTAAGCAACTAAACCTACAGAACAAAAAAAAAATATACTAAGAGCTGCAAAGGAAAAAGGTCAAATCACCTTTAAACACAGACCCATCATGATAACACCTGACTATTCAATGGAAACAATGAAAGCAAGAAGATTCTGGTCAGACATTATACAGACACAAAGTGTATGGATGCCAACCTAGACTACTGTACCCAGCAAAACTCTCAGTCAATAGATGGAGTAAACAAGATATTTCATGACAAAACCAGATTTAAACAATTCCTAACCAGAAAGCTCTAGAGGGAAAACTCCAGCCTAAGGAAACCAGAAACTTCCATGTAACCACAAACAATTGATAACCACACAGAAGAACTCCTACTCCCAAAAACAGAAACTACAAGCTACTACAAAAAATGATGGTAAATATTGATCATTTGTCATTAATATCTATTAATGTCAATAGACTCAATTCACCTATGAAAAGACACACCTTGGCACAGTGGATATAGAAACAGAAATTATCCTTCTGCTGCATATGAGAAATGCACCTCAACTTTAAAGACAGACACAGGCTCAGAGTAAGGTTTGGAAAAAGACTTTCTAAAAAAAAGGCCCTAAGAAACAAGCTGGTATAACCATTCTAATATCTAACAAAATAGACTTTAAACTAAAATCAATAAAAAGAGACCAGGAAGGTCACTACTTACTCATCTCTGGAAAAATTCACCAAGGTGAAATTTCGTTTTTTGGGGGGGGGGCAATTACATTGTAGCATTGATTATTAGTAACCTTTATAAATTTTTTTACATGGATAAAAATATAACTTTATTCATAATAAAAAAAGAGATAGAGCATAACCAATGATAATTTTTAACCAATCCCTTAAACAAAGCCAAACATCCATAATTCATTTTGGGGGCAATGTTGGCATAGTTTTCTAGACTGCTTCCTCATTGGGGGTGCTGGTAATCTTTTGGGGATCAGGAGAAATGTTAGGATAATTGATAAGTCTTGGTTGTAGTATTATATCCAGTCACTTTCTCTTCTCCACATCTCCCTATCTCCTCCCCAGCATGGGAAGGAGGTCCCAAGGTACCAATATTGCTCAATCCAGCGTCTCCTGGCAGATTAAGTTTCCTCGCCCCAACATTAAGACTGAGTCAGAGGTTCCTCTAGAAGGAGTGGGATCCACAGTGTCAGTCCAAGGTGTTTCAGATCCCAGGATGTTCAGTGGTTGTGGTTTGCAGCTTGGACATGCTTTGCTTTTTGCTTTTTCTTGTTTAGAGTCCACTAATGAGTGAGTACATTCCCTGCTTACAGAATGGTAAAAGATTTTCACCAAACCTACAAGTGATAGAGGACTGATCTCTAAAATATATAAAGAACTCAAGAATCTAGAGCTCAGAACCATGAGTAACCCAATCAAAACATGAAGTTCAGATCTAAAAAGGGAATTCTCAGCAGAAGAATTGCAAATGGCTGAAAGGCACTTGAAAAAGTGCTCAACATCTTTAGCCATCAGAGAAATGCAAATCAAAACAACTTTGAGACACCACCTTACACCTATCAGATGGGCTAAGATAAAAGACACAGATGACAGCCTATGCTGGAGAGGTTCTGGGGCAAGGGGAACACTCCTCCATTGTTGGTGAGAGTGTAAGCTTGTTCAGCCACTTTGGAATGTAGTATGGTGGTTCCTCAGAAAACTGGGAATCAATCTCCCCAAGATCCAGCAATATCACTTCTAGATATATACCCTAAAGACGCACATTTGCACCCCGAAAGCATTAGCTCAACTATGTTCATAGCAGCATTATTTGTAATAGTGAGAACCTGGAAACAGCCTAGATGTCCCTCAACTGAAGAATGGTTTAGCAAACTGTAGTACATCTACACAATGGAGTACTACTCAGCAGTAAGAAAAAATTATATCCTAAAATTTGCAGGCAAATGGATAGATTTGGAGAATATCCTCCTGAGCAAGGTATCTCAAACCCAAAAAAAAAGATGAATTTTCAATCCTGAATAGCTATACCCTTAACACAAGGGCACCTACATATGTAAAAGAAACACTATTAAAGCTTAAACCTCATATCAAACCTAAAACACTATTAGTGGGAGACTTCAATACCCCACTTTCACCCTTGGATAGGTCCACCAGATAGAAACTTAACAGAGAAATAAGAAATCTAGCAGAAGTTATGACCCATATGGGCTTAGTATATATATATCAAACTCTAGCCAAACAAAAAGGAATATACATATATCTGAGCACCCCATGGAACTTTCTCTAAAATTGACCACATATTAGGTCATAAAGCAAATATCAACAGGTACAAAAAAATGGGCATAACTCCTTGTACCATTTCAGTTACCATGATCTAGAGTTCAACAACATCAAGAATCACAAAAAGCCTACCAACTCATAAAAACTAAACATCACTCAACTGAACCACTTCTGGGTCAAGAAAGAAAAAAATCAAACTTCCTAGAATTTAATAAAAATGAATCCATGACATACTCAAACTTCTAGAACACATTGAAAACAATTGTAAGAGGAAAAATCATAGCACTAGATGCCTACATGAAAAGACTAGAAAAATCTCACACAAGAGAACTATCAGCACAGCTGAAAGTCCTAGAACAATTAGATGCAAACTTACCTAGAAGGAATAGACATCAGGAAATAATCAAACTTAGGGCTAAAATCAACAAAATTGAAACAAAAAACAATGGAAAAAAATCAATGAATTGAAGAGTTGGTTCTTTGAGAAAGTCAACAAGATAGATAAGCCCTTATCCAAACTAACCAAAAAGCAGAGGGAGAGTATCCAAATCAACAAATTCAGAAATAAAAAGGGGGATATAACAACAGACCCCCAGAAAATCCAGAGAATTATCAGGTCATACTTTGAAAATCTATACTCCAAAAAATGGAAAACCTAGAAGAAATGGACAGCTTTCTGGACAGGTACCATTTACCAAAATTAAATCAAGACCAGATTAAAGATCTAAACAGTCTTTTAACACCAGAGGAAATTGAAGCTTACATTAAAGTCTTCCAAATAAAAAAAAATCCCACAACTAGGTGGCTTCAGTGCAGAGTTCTATCAGATATTCAAAAAAGAGTTAATACCAACATTCCTCAAACTGTTCAAAACAGTAGAAACTGAAGAAATATTACCAAACTCTTTTTATGAGGCCACATTAACCTTCATACCCAAGCCACTCAAAGACACAACAAAGAAAGAGAATTACAGACCAATTTCCCTCATGCATATTGATGCAAAAATTTTCAACAAAATTTTGGCAAACTGAATCCAACAACCTACAAAAATTTTACTCACCATGATCAAGTTTGCTTCATCCCAGAAATGCAGGTATGGTTCAACATATAGAAAACTGTAAATGTTATCCATCATATAAACAAATTGAAAGAAAAAACCACATGATCATTTCCTTAAATGTTGAAAAAGCCTTTAACAAATTCCAAAACTCCTTTATAATAAAAGTCCTGGAGAGATCCCAAATACAGGGAAAATACCTAAATATAATAAAGATGATTTACATCAAACTAAATGAAGAAAAACTCAAAGCAATCTCACTAAAATCAGAAACTAGACAAGGTTGTCCCTCTTCCCTTATCTATTGAGCATAGTTCTCAAAGTTTTAGCTAAAGTGATAAGAGAAAAAACAGATTAGAGGAATAAAAATTAGAAAAGAAGAAATCAAATGATCTCTATTTGCATATGCCATGATTGTATCCATAAGTGACCCACAAAATTCTACCAGGGAACTTCTACAGCTGATAAGCATCTTCTGCAATGTAGCAGGATAGAAGATTAGCTCAAAGAAATCAGCAGCCCTCTTATACACTAAAGATAAAAAGATAAAAGTGATGAAAAAATAAGGGAAACATCACCTTTTGTAATAGCTGCAAATAGTATTAAATACCTTGGAGTAATGTTAAGCAAAGAAGTAGCAGATCTGGCAAAAATTTTAAATCTCTGACAAAATTGAAATTGAAGAGGATATAAGAAAATGGAAAAAAATCTCCCATATTCCTGGAAAGGTAGGATCAACACAGTGAAAATACCAATCTTATCAAAAGCAATCTACAGATTCAATGCAATTCCCATTAAAATCCCAACACAATTTTTTACAGACCTTGAAAGAGCAATACTCAATTTTATTTGGAGTAACAGGAAAGCCAGAATTTCCAAAACAATTGTGCTCAACAAAAGAACCTCAGGAGACATCTACCATTTCTGATTTCAATTTATACTATAGAGCTACAGTAATAAAAATAGCTTTTTACTCGCATAAAAACAGACTTGTGGACCAATGGAATAGAATTGAGAATCCAGACATTAACCCAAAAACCTATGAACACCTGATCTTTGACAAAGAGGCCCAACATATTCAATAGAAAAAAGATAGTATATTTAACAAACGATGTTGCCATAGCTGGATGGAAGTGTGTAGAAAAATCAAATAGATCTAAGCCTATTACCCTGCACAAAACTCAAATCCAAGTGGATGAAATATCTCAACATAAAACCAGCTACACTGAACTTGATAGAAAGATAAGTGGGAAATACCCTCCAATGAATTAGCCCTGGTGACCACTTCCTAAATATAATACCAATAGCACAGACACTAAGAAGAACAATCAATAAGTGGGACCTCCTGAAACAGAAGCTTCTATAAGGCCAAGGACACAGTCAATAAGACAAAAGGACAACCCACAGAATGGGAAAAGATTTTTACTAACCCTAAAGTAATAGAGGATTGATCTCTAAAATACGTAGAGAACTCAAGAAACTAGAACCCAAAACCCTTAATAACCCAATTAAAAAATGGGGTTCAGAACTAAAAAGGGATTTCTCAGCAGAAGAATTAGGAATGGCTGAAAGGCACTTGAAAAAGTGCTCAACATCTTTAGACATCAGAAAAATGCAAATCAAAATAACTTTGAGATACCACCTGACACCAGTCTGAATGGCTATGATAAAAGGCACAGAGGACAGCCTATGCTGGAGAGGTTCTGGGGCAAGGGGAACACTCCTCCATTGTTGGTGGAAGTGTAAGCTTGTTCAGTCACTCTGGAATGCAGTATGGCAGTTTCTCAGAAAAGTGAGAATCAATTTTCCCAAGGATTCAGCAATACCACTTTTAGTCATATACCCTAAAGCTCAACTATGTTCATAGGTGTATTATTCATAATAGTAAGAACCTGGAAACAACCTAGTGCCTCTCAACTGAGGAATGGACTAAACAGTCTGTGGTATATCTACACAATGGAGTACTACTCAGTAATAAAACAAATGATATTCTAAAATTTGAAGGCAAATGGATGAATATGGAGAATATCCTCCTGAGTGAGGTATTACAACCTCAGAAAGAAAAGCAGGGGATATACTCACTCATTAGTGAAATTTAAAAAATAAATAAAAAGAGAGTCATTGTACTCAAGAACTCAAGGCTAGAACATAGCTAAATGACTCAATGCCTCACTTCTGCCTTGATGGCCTCTGGCAAGGATGGGGGTAAGGAAAGACTTTTTTTCTTTTAGGGTCTGGCTGACAGGGTGTTTAATTATGCTCCAGTAAGTAAATCAGCAGCATGAATGGGTATTTTTGTAAATGGGGAGATCATAAGAATGGGCATGAATCTGAGAGGTCTGATATCTGAGTTTGATGGAGTGCATGATATAAAAATCACCAAATAATAAATATATGTAAAACAAAAAAATTAAAAAGTTGATTGGTTGAAGGCAGACATGAACTGTGGGTGGGGCTACCAGACTAAGAAATCTCTGGGAACAGGAAGAGCAGACCAGAGATACCAGAAGAGACCCCACAGATGCAGAGGAAGGAAGTTAAAATGTTGCTCTGTGAAAAGGGACATGGCAAGACATGGAAATGGGTTGAATTAAGATACAGAAGGTAGGGAAAAACAGGCCAAATAGATGTGAATTAATATAAGTGTCTGAATCATATGTGGTGGCTAAGCAGCAGTGGGCACATACTTCAGGGCTGGGCTAGGCCAGAAACTCATTCTGTACATTTCTGTCCTCCATCAGCATTTTTTAATTTATCATCTTCACTATGGTAGAGTAGTTTACTGTTGGAATTCCTTCATCATGTGTAGGTAACTTTGTTGAATTTATCACACTGTCTGTTTTCTACAATCATCCCCAACCTATGAACTTGTAAGAACATAAGCCCATGTTAGAGAACATTTATTCAGAATTATTTTTTTAATCTTCAAAGATACTTTAAATATTAAAACACATATGCACTTCTATGGGACCTGTAATTTTTATTGAAATTACAAAGAAACAAACATTTTAAAGCAAAACCAAAACAAAAGGCTGGGGCCTCTAGGAAGGAGTAGCTCACTTACTAGAGTGTTTGCCTTTTAAGTATAAAGACCTAAGTTCATACTCTAACCTCAGAACCCATGTAGAAGAGATTAGATGGAAGGCAGTGCATTTATAATCTCCATGTTGGAAAAACAGAGGCAGGCAAAGCACTGAAGCTCACTGGCCAGCTGGCCGAGCCTAGTCAGTAGATTCCTGGCTGGTGAGAGACTGTGTCTCAGCAAACAACCAACAAACAAACAAATCTGTAAAAGGTAGATCATGGCTGAAGAAGTATACGTGAAATTGATCTCTTGTCTCCACAAGCATGTACATACAAAGGCACATAAATTCACTCACTCACACACATATACACATACATGCATACAGACACACTGTGCTGTGGGACTATGCTCTTGTTCACTGTAAATATTTGTCACTGTAAATATTGGTTTAATAAAATTAATTGGACACAAGCTAGACAGGAAGTAGAGGTGGGTTGACCAGACAAGGAGAATGCTGGGAGGAGAAAGAGCAGGGAAACTCAGAGGAAGGAAGATGAGACTGCTGCGCTGAAGAAAAGGTACCAATCCACATGGCTAAACATAAATGAGAAGTATGGGTTAACTTAAAAGTATGAGTGTCAGATAGTAATATGCCTGAGCCATAGGCCAAAGAGCTTGTACTTAATATAAGCCTCTGTATGTCTATTTGGAACTGAATGGCTACTAGGCCGGCCAGGCAGGACACAAAAAGTCTTCTGACTACAACACTGAAAAAAAGAAAAGAGGTAACTACAATTTTAATTTTATGTGTGTCATACTAGTTAAAGCCTCATGAAATAGAGCACAGCTAATCTCATGGCTCATGTGTTTGCCATCTTTATTGGTAGCTAGACTGCAGTCTCACCTGGCTCTGAATAAAATCCCCGTGTTCTACTATTGCTTGAGCCTGGGCTGTGTGGCCTTGAGCTTTCCTCCCACACTCCCTGAGCTCATCATGCTCCTCCTGGCCCTCTACCTTTGGGTCTTATGTTGTCTCAGACAGGGGTCTTTCTCTATGCTGTGACTATACAGAAGTTACAGAAACCATACTTAATCTCCAAGGTCCTGTTTCTATTCAGAGCCAACACAGCAAAATATTTTTTCCAATCTACCTTAAAAGTTACAGTTTTCCATTATTAATTTCACTATTTCTTGGAGTTTGACTGAGTGTCAGATGTCCATGAAGTATATTGGCACCTTTTCTTTGGGTACCATGACCTCTTTCTGGCCAACAAACATGTGACACCTTGTTCCACCATTCACTTTAATCGCCTAGCATAACAATATTATAACACAGGATCAAGAATATCAAACTTTGCTGGAGGTTTGCAAACACACAAAAAAAATCCTTTATTTTCCTTGCAGTGATGTTCTATAGCAAGAGTATATTTAAAATGACCATTCTCTAACTCCTTTTTAAAGTGAAGTTAGGATAAGATAGAGATGGCCCTCTTAGTGTTCCCAAGATTAAAATGGAATAGTCAGGCAAAATATCAGAGAGCAGATCACACTTCCCCTAAGACTTTAGAGTCTGAGGAATGCTCTTAACCAAGATCCCATTATCACCTAGGTGATATGACAGGTCTACCTAAAGGTCCCAATGTCCCTAGGAGATGCTTCTCAAAGAAATACCAGGGAAGTCCAAGGCATTCTGCAGCCATTTCCCTCTCCCCTGTTTCCCTGAGCATCAGCAGCTGCTGTTCCCTGGCAGATTTCACAAAGGGCTTCACACCAGGAAAGGAAAGGTAATGATTTGTGTTTGTCTTACCAGTACACTCACATTTCAAACTTGTCTACAATTCCAATAAATAAAAGGAATTGTTAAACCACAACAAGAGCCAAATAAAAAGAAATGTTAAACCATAAAATGAATGAGAAACTGTCATTAGGTGGAACCTATACAGTCAGTGTGTGACTTGGCAGAATGACAGGTAAACAATAAACACTAAGTGTTGTCAAGTAGCTTCGACAAAAAGTGTTTCCATGCATGTGCAAATAGGGAGATGTGCTGGTGCCAGCATCAAATCGCAGGAGCTTTCTGGGCAATCACATGGGCAGAGAGTAGAAAGCCTTCTGCCTGCCAGGGTGGGCCTTTTCCCTCCTTCAGTGAGGACAACAAAAACTCTGTGGAATTGAATATCATGTAATCCTTTACTCTTTTATGCCTCTATGTTTTTGCTTGTGTTTAAGCATTTGAGGGTGTTGTGAAAATCAGATCATGTTACTGACTGAGTGCTCTGAAATCCCAAATTGCGGTACTGGCATTCCTGGCATTTACTTATAATAAAAAAGAGTGCTTGCTGTACATTGTACAAGTTGATCTTGCAAAAATAAATAGCCAGATTATTTGTTTATTCCATTTAATCAGAAAACTTAAATTTTAATTCCCACCCAGGAGTGAATAAGACCAGACGGCATTAAATTAAGACAGAGTGTGCAGAGATGGATCCTTGGGATCATGGACCATAAACATTCTTCTAGAGGTTACATCCATCTTCTAACCTTCAAAAAACATCTCCAGACTGATTCTGCAAGGTTAGAATTGGAAAGTAATTTTTATTGTGAGACATTAAAATTAATTACAAGAACATATATACCAAATATTCCCTAAAGAGAATAAAGACCTTCCTACTCTGAGCCTGGCACATTGGCTCATACTTGTGATCCTAACATGAAGAAACTAAAGCAAGAAGATTACTATGAGTTTGAGGCTAGTCTCCTGAATTCTAGAGTGTAGACTACACAAGAACAACCAACCAAAAAATAACTACCCTCTTTTCCCTCTCATAAAAGCATACACTAATCACCCATAAAAAAATCACCAAATATTTTGCTAATAAAGGCAATACTTGAACAATTATGTTCTTCATTTATTTCTGGCCTCTGCAATAATTCTGATAATATTTTTTTCTCCTATGCATTAGTCATTTTGATTTATAAATGACCTTCACAAAAGTAACAGTAGAATAACAACACTGTACATGATTTGTATGCTTACAGTATCTTTCTGCTGAGGCTGGTAAGAAACTTTTCTGACTTCATGCTTCAGCCAATATAATATTCATTCAGCCCACTGGGAATCAAGTATCCAATAACATCTTCGTCAAAAGCTAAGTAGGCTGCATTGACTTAACTGTTTGCATTGATCTTAGCACCAAGTATCTGGCAAATATAACCTTAGTGTCTGGTTCTAAAGATGTATGTTTTCCAAATGAGGAGGTATCAGGAACTAATTTTCTATAAGGCATCACAAAAGACCATTTCTGTCCACTACTGTGATATTATGATGATTCTCTGCAGATGTTGTGACATTGACAAGGACATGAAGTTTACCAGATGACTTATAGGAGAAAGGTTCTAAATTTCATCAACAGCCACACAGATATTTACTTTCCTTAAACTGTTGATGAGGGGGAAATGGTGTATTTCTGATATTTTTGTTAACTTTATTTATAAATATAGCATTGTGGTCACTATCCACAGTGCATCCAGATTTGTACAGAAAGTTACAGATAATTGTTATCCTCTTGTGAACTTCTTCAAGCTTAATTATATAGTAACAAGTCAATCAAGAGACAAATGAGCTGTTTCCTTGTGTCCTTACTAGACTGGTAATTGTGTGTGAGAATACCTATTGAGGCTGGTATCAATGGAAGAAATAACCAAGGCTGTGTTGACAGTGGAAAAGGGGGATAATCAAACAAGCTTCCTCTTCAGGGATTTAAGAGAATAATAATGAGGAAACTTCTGCTATGAATTCTTACCTGTAAAATGCTTACACTTGCAAGCTGTTGGCAAAAGAAAAATGTAACCTTTCTCTGAAAGAACTCAGACACCACATTTATTTCAGTGGAAAATTTAACTAACAAGTCATGGGCAGAAAATAAGCAACCAAGAATCTGTTCAAAGACTTCTGACATTTGTTTATTTCCCTTTGTATTTCTACTTTCCTTCCCTTTCATGTATCAAGTTCAACTGGTGTGTTTTGTTTTATATTGATACAGAATAAATTTTAGCTTCAATTTTTTTTGATGTCATTTTGTCTAATTGTACATGGATTAGGATTATTATTAATATTCTTGGAAGATTTTTAAAATGCTCAATACAATGTCTCCTAAAATTTCTTAAATCAGTGCTGTTTTCCATGGGCTAAAACAAGGTTTGTTTTTTTTTATAGTAACAGCAGCTTTGATATCCCCTTTGTAATATGTAGTCTGAGCCTGCCTCATGCCACTTAGAGGGATAGAACTGTTACACACCTACTAAAATGTATTGTGCTTCCCCTCTAGTATGTGGATAATAATTTTAAATTATTTTATAACATCAGTGTCAGAGCACTTTGCTAGCAATGGGGAGCATCGTGTCCATACCTCATACTGAAATAACAAGATAAATAATAAAGTAAAATATATGTAGAATACAATGTACTAAATTAATGCCTAATATAGGAAATGACTCTAATACATGTTATTTTTGTTAATACCTATATATGACTTTATTCAAATTATACAAACTTTCTAAGATTTTTTTCTTTTGAAAATTGTCTTTATGAGAATGCTATTAATTCTAACATATGCAGTCTACAAACCACAGACCTTGCCCCAGTCTCCAAGGACTTTTGCCTCCACCTCACCTTATCAATTGTTCTATAACTATCCTCTCTGGCTCTTGACAATACTTCTAAGAGAGGATCAGTAGCGTTTTATATTCTGTTCTTCCCACTCTAGCCAGAGCTTTCTATGCCCTATCATTACATTTATGGTATTTTTGTTGTTTATTTATAAAAATAGCATTGTAGTTAGCAGAACCCTAACCTTGGGACTGGTTACCAGCTTTGCTGTTCTTATACCTGGGCAACCAACTGCTGCGTGAGGATTGCCCTACAGAAGCAAAGACTTGTGCCACCAAGGAGAAATAATTTCCAGCAGTTATTAGTAACATTAACAGTCACTGATAATTTCAAATTTCCATTTACAATTTTCTACTCTCCTGTGCTTTTTTTTTCATATAGATTCTAGTGGATTTTCAGGCTGCCTCTTCTTTCCTTAGGCCTCACGGTATTGCTTTTAGAGTATCACATGTTTAACACAGACAGAAATGTTTACATGCAAGATCTTTACAAGCACTCAGGCACTCAAGCAGTTTTCCAGGGAAAGTGATATATCCGTCTTGTTCTGTGCTTGTCACCCCTTCCCTGGGGTCTTCGATATGGAGACTAGACTCCTCAGTCTCAAATGTGTACTCAGTGCTCACTTGTCAGGGAGGAAATGTTTTACATCTGAGAGTAATGAAAATTACTCTATTGCCTAATCCCAGTGTCTCCTCTCCATGGCTTTCTTGTTTGGCTTTTGCCCCCTCTTTATGGCTTGTCCTTTCCCCAATGGAAACAGACTCAAATCTCTTTCATAGTATTAGAAGAGTAGTCTCTCTCTTTCAAGTTAAAAATGACAATAAAGTCTGCTCCTTCACCAGTCTCCAAGTCCTATTTTCTATGTTTTTAGCAGCTCTAGATTTTAATACAGTCTGTCCATCTTCATTATAACTATGTCACTTCATCATCTCTACCAAACTTTTCCAAAATAGTCTTTTGTATCCAAATTTACCTAGAACATACTGATACCCTGTGAAAATATCTTAAAAGTAAATTATGTCATATGGTAAGGTGTGGTGTCACACACCTTTAATTCCCTCACTTGAGAGGAAGGAAGATTTATGTAAATTCAAGGCCAGGGCTAGTACCTCTCTCCCCCCCCCCCTCTCTCTCTCTCTCTCTCTGTCTCTCTCTGTCTTTCCCTCATATGTGTATGTATATATGCATACATATATAAATATTCACATGTATACATTGAGATAAACATGTCTGATATGGCATTATCACTTTTTGCTTTTCAAAATTTATTCTCCCTCATATATTGCATCCTGACTAAGGTTCCCCTCTGTCCTGTCCTCCCAGTCTCTCTCACTGTTCATTATGTTATGATAACACATATACCCTATATGGCAGTGTATGGTGTTGGACGATGAGCCCTTGCCCTGCAGTGTGTTAGAAGGTGGTGCAGTGAGAGACACTTAGACTGAGTCTACTTGGAGATGTTTTATTATAAAAGAGAGAGAGAGGTGGATAGATAAATAGACAGTGAGAAGAGGGAGTAGAAGGGGGAGGGTCGGAGAGAGAGGGTCAGGGATATGTGACCTCTGGCAAGGTGGGGAGAAGGAAGGCCTAAGGAGAGAGGGGGAGAAAAGGATACATAGGGGTCAGAGACCCACAACCTCTGACAGAGTAGAGAAAGGGAAGGACAAAAAGAGAGAAGGTGTCAAAGGTGGAGAGTCTTTTTAAATGGAGCTTGACTTGAAAACCCTGGCTGGGCCTGGCTACTTGCCAGTAGTCAGGACTTCAGGGGCTATGACAAGATTATAACACAACATTCCAACTCCTCCACCGCCATGCCTCTTCCTTTTCCTTTGTAAAAGCACAAGCCTCCTAAGGATATCAACCAAACAGAGCATGTCAAGTTATAAGAAGCCTAGGCAAATCTCTTTATATTAAGGCTAGATGAAGCAACCTAGTAGAAGTAAAGGGTCCCAGAAGCAGACAAAAGAGTCAGAGACATATCCACTCCCAGTGTTAGAAGTCCCACAAGAACAAGCTACACAACCATCACATATATGCAGTGGATGTAGGTCAGACCTATACAGGCTCCCTGATTGTTCCACCTCTGTGAGCCCCTATGAGCCCTTGTTATTTGATACTGTGGGCTGTTTTGGTGTGGGTCGAGACCCCACTGGCTCCTTGAATCTTCCCTTGCCCTCTTCTGCAGCATTCCCTGAGCTCTGCCTAATGTTTGGCTCTGATATTCTGTATCTTCTCCCAGAAGTTAATAGATGAAGCTTTCTGATGATGATTATGCTAGGCTCCAGGCTGTGAATACAGTAGAATATCATTAGGAATTATTTTATTGAACTTTTTTGCTGATCATGTTTGCTTCTATCCTTGGTCTCTAGCCTATTCAGACTCTGGGTCCTGACCTTTCAGAAAGTGACAGGTATGGATCCCTCTCGTGATGTGGGTCTCAATGTGGACCAACCATTTGTTGGCCACTCCTATAAGTTATGCACCACCTTTAGCCCAGCACATCTTGCAAGCTGAACCAATTATAGGTCAAAGGTTTTGTGGCTGGATTGGTGTCTCAATCCCTCCACTGAAAGACCTGCCTGATTATAGAAGATGATCAGTTCTGTACCCCTCATTACTAAGGAGTCTTCTCAGGTCATGCTAGGCTAGTTATCAATTGATGAGACTAGCAGAATATCATCAGAATTATTTCATTGACTTTTTTTCTTCTTTTTCAGTCCTGATTGTTCTATCATGAGTCTCTGAACTGTCCAGCTTCTGAGTCCTGGTTCTCCACAAAGTTTTAGGGGTGGGCTCCCTTATGTGGTATGGGTCTCATTTGTTGGTTAGTCCCATAATGTCTGTACCATCTTTACCCCAGCACATCTTATATTCAGGGCAAATTTTTTGTCAAAGGGTATATGGCTGGGTTGGGGGTCATATTACCTCCACTGGAAGGCTTGCCTGGTTAAAGGATATAGACAGTTCAGGCTCTATATCCCCCATTGCTAGAAGTCTTAGTTAGGGGTCACCATAGATTCCTGGGAATTCCCATTGCACTAAGTTTCTAGCTCACCCCAGAGATGCCCATTTCCAGTTGTCTTTCTCAGTACTCCATGCCCTTCCAACCTAATCCCTCCTGTTCCCATGTTCATCCCCCTCATCTAGACCCCTCCCCTGGACTACCTGTGACATCTATTCTATTTTCCCTTCACAGTGATATTGATGCTTCCCCCTTGAGCCCGCCTTGTTTCCAGCTTCTTCAAGTCTGTGGATTTTAGCACATTATCTTTATTACTAATATCTGCCAAGAAGTGGTTACATACTATGTTTATCTTTCAGGGTCTGGATTACCTCACTCAGGATGATCTCTGATTCCATCCATTTGTCAGCAAATTTCATGATGTCATTGTTTTCAACAGCTGGGCAATACTCCAATGTGTAAATATACCACATTTTTAAAATCCATTCTTCAGTTGATGGACATTAAGGTTGTTTCCAGGTTTTAGCTATTACAAATAAAGCTGCAATGAACATAGTTAATCAAGTGTACTTGGGGTATGGCAGAGCATCCTTTGGGCATATTCCTAATTTTCTGAGAAGTTGCCATACTGATTTCCAAAGTGGCTCTACAAGCTTGTACTCCCACCAGCAATGGAAGAGTGTTCCCCTTGCTCCACATGCTTACCAGTATGAGCTGTCACTTGTGTTTTTTATCTTAACCATTTGACACTTGTGAGATAGAATTTCAGGGTCATTTTGATGTGCATTTCCCTCATGGGTAAGGATGGAACATTTCTTTAAGTGCTTCTAAGCCATTTGAGATTCTTCTGTTGAGAATTATCTGTTTAGTTCTATACCACTGTTTTAAATTTGTTTATTTTGGGGTTTTCTTTTTGATGTCTAGTTTTGTGAGTTAGAAATATGGCATCTATCCAATGTAGAGATGCTGAAAATATTTTCCCACGCTGTAGGCTGCCATTTTATCCTGTTAATGGTGTCCTTTGCCTTACAGAAGCATCTCAGTTTCATGAGGTCCCATTTATTAATTGTTGATCTTAGTGCCTTTGCTATTGGTGTTCTGTTCAGGAAGTTATCTCCTATGCCAATGCATTCAAGAATATTCTCTACTTTCTCTTCTATCAAATTTAGTGTATCTGGTTTTATGTTGAGGTCCTTGATCTACTTTGACTTGCATTATGTGCAGGATGATAGATATGGATTTGTTTGCTTTCTTCTACATGCTGACATCCAGTAAAGCAAGCCTCATTTGTTGAAAATGCTTTCTTTTTTCCATTATATATTTCTGGCTTCTTTATTAACAATCAGGTGTCGGTATGTATGTAGATTTCTGTATGGGACTTTGATTCAATCACATTAATCAGTGTATCTGTTTTTATGCTAATACCATGTGGTTTTTTGTCCCGTGCTACCGTCTCGCCAGCAAGAATGACACGGCACACGTAGGATCCTTCTGCAGAAAAGCTTTAATGCGTCTTGAGAGGGAGAGCATAAGCTTACAAGATGGAGACTCCAAACGGCTAAAACCTGTCCCTTATATAGGAAACTGGCCCCTGCCTAGGATGTGTCAGACTCAGATTGGCTGTAGCTCAAACGGCCAAGGTGACGCCACAGGAGAGGCAGAGCACAAGGAGTGGAAATTCTCCTTGCACCTGCGCAGTCTACTTATTTATACATTAGAGCACAGGATGTCGACGCCATCTTGGAATGGTGGCAGTGAGTGCAGCTTCTCACAGTTTTTATTACTATTGCTTTGTAGTACAGCTTGAAGTCAGGGATAGTGATACTTCTAGCAGTTCTTTTATTTTTAGCTATATTGGGTTTTATTGTTTTTGTATACCAAGCTGAGTATTGTTCTTTCAAGTTTTCTAAAGAATAATATTGAAATTGTCATGGGGATTGCACTGAATCTGTAGATTGCTTTTTGGAAGGAAGACCATTTTTACTCTGCTAATTCTACAAATGAGATAAAAATTCAATAAATGCCTCCCATGTTTAAATTAAAAACAAGAGCAAGTAGCTTTAGTTTTTGGTATTCACAACTCTCACAAGAAAACTAAAAAGACCATTGTGACTTAGCTAAATGTCTATTTATTTATTTTTCTATAATAAAGTTGAAATACCTGACAGGGGTAGCTACTTGGCTTCGAACTTGCACTCCCAGGATAATTTCAAGTTCTTCCTGTCATCCTTCTTTGTTATATTCAACAAGCCTTACCACTGGAGCAGTTATTGTCATGTGTGTTACACAAGGTGAAAATTGAGAAGTAGGAAAGGAACAACGAGGAAGCTAAGCTATGTTGGAAACACCTCTCACAACAGATTTCTGTTAATATGTGCCTGCCCTTCACTAAGTTAGGCCCAACGGAAGGTGACCAACATAAAAGAAGAAATTTAATATTGTAGCAAGAATTCAGATTGTATGAAAAGCAGACTCAGAGCCAAATATCGGGGTAAGACTGAAATATCAGAGTGAGGAAACACCACAGTCAATTCTCACCCAGCTATCTTGCAGCTTCCTCAGCCTCGATCCTGGTTGCTTCTGCCTCTGCTGGGTTCCTAAGAGGCATTATATATCCCATCCAGGTTAGGATTAAAGGTGTGAACTACTGTATCTCGTAGCTAGCCTTGAACTCATAGAAACAGAAGAAGTGCTGTTTCTGGAGTTATGGGATTAAGGGTAAAGGTTACCATTCCTGGCTTTCCCTGTGCTGGGATTAAAGATGTGTGCTATTAAATCCCAGCTGTTTGTCCTTGTACTAAAGAATCAAGATATTCCTGAGCTGTCTGCCTAGATTTTAACTGTGTGTATAATCACTCGAATATTTTAGGATTTATTAAATATGTAACATATCACCACAATATCTCTTCTCCTTTCCTTGGAAAACACATTTTAGACAATTTTAGGATTTATCTCATATAGTCAGAAGTTTCTGGCCCTCCAGAAACTCTCAAATACTCAGCAGTCAGTTCCCAAATAATTGACTCAAAGGCTTAATATTATAGTAACTGCTGTGCAATGGCTTAAGCGTATCACTAACTAGCTGTTACACTTAAATTAACTTATAATTCTTATCTAGGTTTAGCCATTTGGCTCAGTACCTTTTCTCCACACAGCTTTGACCATGCTATTCTGGAATACAACATCTCAGTCTTTTTGACTTGGCCATTCTTCTCATTGTTTCTATGATTAGATTTTATGCCTGCCTCTAAGATGCCTTGCCATAGGCCAAAACAGCCTCTCTGTTAATAAATGGTAACAAAGTATACTCACAGTATACAGAAAGATATTCCACATCAAGATTTGGAATTCGCCCCTGAGACTAATGAGAGTTGCTGATTGCCTGGCATGTGTTAGGGGAATCCTGGAATGGTGGCCTAGACAAGCTATTGTTTAGAGCTGTGAAGCAGAAGCCTGTATTGCTTTGGAGAACTCAAGATGTTAGAGATGCTAAAGCTATTGGATGCCTGCTGAAAAGAGCTGATAGCAGGGAGTGGAATCAGCCCAAGAAAAAAAAGATATGTTTTACTCAAAGCTGAATGGAGTTGGAGATGTGAAGAGAATTTTTGAGATCAGACATTGAAATGCCAAGTTTGGAGTTTGACCAACTAGTTTTTGGTCTTGCTTTGGTCCAGTATTTCTTTGCTATACTCTCTTCCCTGTATTTTGGAATGGTAATGTTTATCCTGTACCATGATATGTAAGAAGAGATTGCCTGAATCTCAGAAGAGACTTTGAACTTTAGACATTTAAATAATTTTGGGACTGTCATAGACTATGGTATGGCCTTGTTGCTGTAGGTGTGATCTTGTTGGAGAACATGTGTTACTGCAGAGGTGGGATTTGAGATATATATGCTTAAGAAGCTATCCAGTGTGTCAGTCAGCTTTCTGTTGCTTTCTGATCAAGATGTAGCCAGCATCATGTTTGCCCATATACCTCCATGATCCTTACCAAGATAATAATGGACCGAACCTCTAAACTGTAAGTGAGCCACCAAAATTAAATGTTTTTTGTTTTTTTATATGACTTGCCATGGTCTTGGTGTTTCTTCACAGTGATAGAAACACTAACTGGAACTACAGATACAAGCATAACCAACAGAATCCAAGAGATGGAAGAGAGAATCGCTGGAGTGGAAGACTCAGTAGCAAAAATAGATACATCAGTCAAAGAAAATACTGAAACCAACAAAGCCATTACACAAAATGTTCAGGAAATCTGGGACACCATGAGAAGACCTAATTTGAGAATAATAGGAATAGAAGATGGAGAAGAATACCAGCTCAAAGGCACAAATAATGTATTTAATAAAATCATAGAAGAAAACTTTAGCCATCAGAGAAATGCAAATCAAAACAACTTTGAGATACCATGTGACACTTGTCTGAATGGCTATGATAAAAAGGACAGATGACAGCCTATGCTGGAGAGGTTGTGGGGCAAAGGAGTTGGTGGGAGTGTAAGACTGTTCAGCCATTCTGGAATGCAGTAAGGCAGTTTCTCAGAAAACTGGGAATCTGTCTCCCCAAGGACCCAGCAACACCACTACTGGACACATACCCTAAAGATGCACATTCACACTCCAAAGGCTTTAGCTCAACTATGTTCATAGCAGCATTATTTGTAATAGCAAGACCCTGGAAACAACCTAGATGTCCCTCAACTGAAGAATGGATTAACAAACTGTGGTACATCTACACAATGGAGGACTACTCAGTAGCAAGAAAAAATGATATACAAAAATTTGCAGGCAAATGGATGGACTTGAAAATTATCCTCCTGAGCAAGATATCTCCAACCCAGAAAGATAAGCAGGGGATGTACTCACTCATTAGTAGACTCTAAACAAAAAAGCAAAAAGCAAAACATGTCTAAACTGCAAACCACAACCACTGAACAGCTTGGGATCTGAAACACCTTGAACTGGGACCTTAGATCCCATTGCCTCTAGAGGAGCACCTGACTCAATCTTGATGCTGGTGTGAGGAAACTGGATCTGCCAGGAGTGTATACTGAACTGAGCAATACTGGGACCTTGGGACATCCTGCCCTTGATGGGGAGGAGATGGGGAGATATGGAGAAAAGAGAGTGATGGAGGGGTGGGAGAGGTAAGGGACATAGATAAGGATATACAAAGATAGAAAATGTGACTTTATTCATAATAAAATTTTTAAAAAAGAAAAAAAAACCAAAAAACCTTAACACAAAATGTTCAGGAAATTTGGGACACCATTAAAAGACCTAACCTGAGAATAATAGAATACAAGAAGAAGAAGACTACCAGCTGAAAGGCACAGATAATGTATTCAATAAAATAATAGAAGAAAATTTTCCCACTTAAAGAAGGAAATGTCTATAAAGAAACAAGAAGCTTAGAGAACACCAAATAGATTTGACTCCCACAAAAGAACACTCACCACATAATAATTAAGTCACAGAACCTAAAGAACAAAACAAAAATTTAAGAGCTGCAAAAGAAAAGCACCAATTTACCTATAAATGCAGACCCATCAGAATAACACCTGATTATTCAATGTAAACAATGAAAGCAAGAAGTTCTTGGTGAGGAGTTATACAGACAATAAAAGAGAATGGGTGCCAACCCAGAATACTATACCCAGCAAAACTAGCAATCACCATGTATTGAGGAAAGAAGATATTTCATGACAAAGTCAGACTTAAACAATACCTATCTACCAATCTAGCCCTTTAAAAAGCATTAGAAGGAAAATTCCAAGCAAAACATCCCAGATACATTCATGAAACCACAAGCAATCAATAATCCCAGAGAAGAATTGCCCAGAGAAAGAAAATACATACAAGCTACCACCAAATATGCCAGGTAATATAAATCAGTGGTCACTAATATCCCTTAATATCAATGGACTCAACTCATCTATAAAAAGACACACACTAACAAGATGGATACAAAAACAGAAGCCATCCTTGTGCTACATAAAAGAAACACACCTCAACCACAAAGACAGACTCAGGTTCAGAGTAGAGGGTTGGGAAAAGATTTTCCAATCAAATGGTCCTAAGAAACAAGCTAATATCTAACAAAGTAGACTATAAGCTAAAAGCAGTTAAAAGGGACCAAGATGGTCATTACTTATTCATTACAGGAAAAACTGGTCAAGAGGAGATTTCAATTCTGAATATTTATACCCTTAATATAAGGGCGCCTACATATGTAAATAAACACTGCTAAAGCTCAAATCCCACATCAATTCTGACACTCTAATATTGGGAGATTTCAACACCCCACTTTCACCTCTGGATAGGTCAACTAGGGAGATACTCAACAGAGAAATAAGGAGTCTAACAGAGGTTATGATGCAAATGGATTTAATAGATATTTACATAAGCTTCCACCCAAATGCAAAGGAATATACATATTTCTCAGCTCCTCATGGAACTTTCTCTAAAATTGACCACATACTTGGTCATAATGCAAATATCAAAAGATAAAAATAAATGAAAATAATTCTTTCTATCATATCAGACCACCAGGGCCTATAGTTAGATTTCAACAACATCAAAAATCACAGAAAGCCTACCAACTCATGGAAACTAAACATCACTCAGCTGAACCACCTCTCTGTCAAGGAAGAAATTAAGAAAGAAATCAGAGCCTTCCTAGAATTTAAAGAAAATGAATCTGCAATGTACTCAACCTGTCGAAAACAATGAAAGCAGTCTTAAGAGGAGAATTCATAGGACTAGATACCTATATGAAAAACCTAGAGAAATCCCACACTAGAGAACTAACAGCACAGCTGAAAGCTTTAGAACAATTAGAAGCAAACTCACCTAGAAGGAGTAGATAGCAGGAAATAATCAAACGTAGAGCTGAAATCAACACAATTGAAAAAAAAGAACAATACTAAGATTCAAGGAATCAAAGAGTTGGTTCTTTGAGAAAGTCAACAAGATAGGTAAACCCTTATCGAAACTAACCAAAAAGCAGAGAGAGAGTATCAAAATCAATAAAATTGGAAATGAGAAGTGGGACATAACAATAAACCTTCAGGAAATCCAGAGAATTATCAGGTCATACTTTGAAAATTTATACTCCACAAAAATGGAAAACCTAGAAGAAATGGACAACTTTCTCAACAGGTACCATTTAATATATCAAAATTAAATCAACACCAGATTAAAGACCCAAACAGTCCTATAATGCCAAAGGAAATTGAAGCTGTAATTAAAACACTCCCAAGTAAAAAAAGCCCAGGTCCAGGTGGTTTCAGTGCAGAATTCTACCAGACATTCAAAGAAGAACTATTATCAATACTCCTCAAAGTTTTTCACACAGTAGAATCTGAAGAAATATTGCCAAACTCTTTTTATGAGGCCATAATTACCCTAATACCCAAGCCACTCAAAGACACAACAAAGAAGAATTACAAACCAATTTCCCTCATGAATATTGATGTGAAAATTCTCAACAAAATTTTGGCAAACTGTATACAACAATGTATAAAAGATATCATCCACCACGACCAAGTGGGCTTCATCCTAGAAATGCAGGGCTGGTTTAATATATGAAAAACTGTAAATGTTATCAATCATATAAACAAACTAAAGGAACAAAACCACCTGATCATATCCTTAGATACTGAAAAGGCATTTGAAAAAATTCAACACTCTTTTATGATAAAAGTCCTGGAGAGATCAGGAATACAGGGAAAATATCTGAATATAATAAAGGCAATTTACAAAAAGCCAACAGCTAGCATCAAACTTAATGGAGAAAAACTCAAAGCAATCCCACTAAAATCAGAGTCTAGACAAGGATGTCCTCTCTCCCCTTATCTATTCAATATAGTTCTCAAAGTTTTAGCTAAAGCAATAAGAGAACAAAAAGTGATTTAGGGGATACAAATTAGAAAAGAAAAAGAGAAACTATCTCTATTTTCAGATGCCATGATTATATACATAAGTGACCCACAAAATTCTACCAGGGAACTTCTACAGCTGATAAACACCTTCAGCAATGTAGCAGGATACAAGATTAACTCAAAGAAATTAGTAGTCCTCCTATATAGGAAAGATAAAAGGGCTGGAAAAGAAATAAAGGAAATATCACCCTTTATATTAGCCATAAATAGCATTAAATTCCTTAGAGAAAAGAAAACCAAGGAAGTAACAGATCTATTTGACAAAAGTTTTAAGTCACTGAAGAAAGAAATTGAAGAGGATATCAGAAAATGAAAAGATTTCCCATGTTCCTGGATAGAAAAGATCAACATAGTAAAAATGGTAATTCTACCAAAAGCAATCTACAGATTCAATGTGCTTCCCATTAAATTCCCAACAAAATTTTTTATAGACATTGAAAGAATAATACTCAATTTCATTTGGAATAACAGTAAAGCCAGGATTGCCAAAACAACTTTTCTCAACAAAAGAACTTCAAGGAGGCATCACCACCCCCAATTTCAAATTATACTATAGAGCTACAGTAATAAAAACAGCCTGGTAATGGCATAAAAACAGACTCACGAATCAATGGAATGGAACTGAAGGTCCCTACATTAACCCAAAAACCTATGAACAACTGATCTTTGACAAAGAGGCCCAGAATATTCAATGGAAAAAGGATAGTATCTTTAACAAATGGTGTTGGCATAGCTGGATATTAGTATGTAGAAAAATGCAAATAGACCCAAATCTGTCGCCCTGCACAAAACTCAAATCCAAGTGATTCAAAGACCTCAACATAAACCCAGCTGCACTGAACCTGATAGAAAAGAAAGTGGCAAATACCCTCCAACAAATTAGCACAGTGCCCCAACCTGCAGGACTTCAACACGGGAGACCACCTATGAGAGAGAATGAAGAGAAGAGAGATGCAAAGAAGGCAGCAAGACAAATGGGAGCCTGATCATGTTGCAATTTTATTTCAATTCCATACATGCTTATATAGTTCTAAAGCAGAATATGGGGAGGGGGCAATCTTCAAACACTTGTAGGAAGCTGGCCAGGGGAAGCAGGATATTGGCAAGGTAAAAAGGTGACTGGTCTTGCTTCAGGGGAGGGTTGCTAGGTAACCTAACATAGAATATTCTTGCTATTCTATTCTTTAGAGATACTTTCTATGTTATTAGGAGGGCTGCTAAGTAATGTAGCCACAGAATGTTCCTGTTACTCTATTCTTTAGAGCTATTCCTCTGTTACTGTAAAGCAAACCAGAACATCTATTTCACTTTGGGAGAAACATCTATTTTACTCGGGGTCATGCCGGCTCAGTGGTTGGTTTCTCAGTAAGTTCCCACTGAAGCCTTTAGTTAGAGGCTTAGAGGCTCAGGCCAGGGTCTTGGTCCCTGACAGCACAGGTGACCACTTCTTAAATATAATACCAGTATCACAGACACTAAGAACAACAGTCAATAAGTGGGACCTCCTGAACCTAAGAAGCTTCTGTAAAGCAAAGGACACAGTCAATAAAACAAAACAACAGCCTACAGAATAGAAAAAGATTTTCACTAACCCTATAAATGACAGAGGATTGATCTATAAAATATATAGAGAACTGAAGAAACTAGAGCCCAAAACCTTGAATAACCCAATCAAAAAACAGGGTTCAGAACTAAAACGAGAATTCTCAGCAGAAGAATTACAAATGGTTGAAAAGCACTTGAAAAAGTGCTTGATATCTTTAGCCATCAGAGAAATGCAAATCAGAAAAACTTTAAGATACAACCTGTCAGATTGGCTAAGATAAAAGACACAGATGACAGCCTATGCTGAAGAGGTTATGGGGCAAGGGGAACACTCCTCCATTGTTGGTGGGAGTGTAAGCTTGTTCAGCCACTCTGGAATGCAGTATGGTGGTTCTTCATAAAACTTGGAATCAGTCTCTCCAAGGATCTAGCAATACCACTTCTGGATGTATGCCCTAAAGATGCACATTCACACTCTAAAAGTATTAGCTCAACTCTGTTCATAGCAGCATTATTTGTAATAGCAAGAACCTGGAAACAACCTAGATGTGCCTCAACTGAAGAATGGATTAACAAATTGTGGTATATCTACACAATGGAGTACTAATCAGCAGTAATAAAAAATGCTATCCTAATATTTGAAGGCAAATGGATTGACTTGGAGAATATCCTCCTGAGCGAGGTCCTCAAACTCAGAAAGATAAGCAGGGGATGTATTCACTTATTAGTGTACTTTAAACAAAATGATGAAAATGTCCAAGCTTCAAAACACAACCACTGTACAGCTTGGGATCTGTAACATTTTGGACTGACACCTTGGA
This sequence comes from Sigmodon hispidus, assembly GCA_004025045.1. Taxonomy (NCBI): domain Eukaryota; kingdom Metazoa; phylum Chordata; class Mammalia; order Rodentia; family Cricetidae; genus Sigmodon; species Sigmodon hispidus. Next base: position 168,847 of record PVIH01002808.1, read on the forward strand.
GCCTATTCCCTCCAGAGGAACACCTGACCCAGTCTTGATGTTGGGATGAGGAAAGCATATTTGCCTGGAGTGGAATCTGAACTAAGCCACCTTGGGACCTTCGGATCTTGGGACCTCCTGCCCTTGCTGGGGAGGAGATAAGGAGATGGGGAGAAGAGTGAGTGACTGGGAGGAACTGAGGAGGAAGGGAGTCTTAACAAGGGGATATATGGATATAAAAAATGACCTTATTCACAAAAATAAATTTAAAAACCCAAACTCAGCAGCAACCAATATACAGAAACAGTCTATGCACTCATAAAGACATCATGAGAATTAAACTAAGAAAACAATTCCATTTATAGCATCACCCAAAATGATAAAATATGTGAGTAAAACCTTTATAAATGAAGTGAATAACTCACAACTGCAACAAAGTTAAAGTAATGAAGATCTTATGGCAGGGAGATGCCACAGACATACAGATGAGGGAATAGAACTAAGAATCCAGAAATAGTTATTGCGTATGTATGGTCAACTTGTATTTTTACAAAAGTGTCAGAAAAATTCATGAGTGATCACAGCTAATTTTGGCAGAATATACAGTTTTCTAATAAGTAATGAGAGAAGAAAAAGATAATAATGTGATCTGCTAATGAAGGAACAAGTTCAGCCCTTCATTCATAATACCAAAAGTAGCTTGAAATAGCCAGAAATCCTGAATAAAACAGACAAGCAAACTTTCAGAAGAAACACAGAAATAAATTTTTATGACCATTTATTATGATAGTTTCTTAGAGGACACCCAGAGCAATAACAGTAAAAAGTAATTGTGAATATATGTCAATATTAAAATACCATCAAGAAATTGAAAAATAGTCCTTAAAATGGAAAAGCATTAACAACATATATATATATATATATATATACAATAATAATAGGTAACTCAATTTTAACACAATTGATGATATGTGTGAGAAATGCAAATTTATTTACATTTCTGAAAATGATCTTAACAAACAGGAAACAAACATTTCAATATCATTAGTTAGTAGAGATATGCAAAGAAAAAAATCTCAATAAAACACAGCTTTATAGACGCTTGGATTGAGACAAGTAAAAAATAGAGAAAATACAGGTTGTGTAGCAGTCTCTATCTGACCCCCAAAGAAGGCAGACACATAAGGAATTCAGGTGAGCCATGGGCCGGGCCACATGGCAGACAGATTAATAGAAATGGGTTGATTTAAGATGAAAGAGCTAGCTAGTAATGTGCATGAGACATGGACCAAACAGTATGAAGTTAATTTAAGTGTCTGATTCATTTCTTTGGGGGACAAAAACCGCTGAGGGCCAGGTTCCAAACCTCTAGCCCAAACGGGCCCGGGAAACCTTCTACAACAAATGGTGTCCCAACATGGTCCAAACACCCGCCTAAAGCCTAAGAAAGTTTAAAAAGCTTAAAGAGCATTCTAGATCACTGAAACAGAGCTAAAAGTGGCTTTCTGAATAGCATATTTGAATTAATTTGTGGTACATAGATGGTGAGCTGTTCAGGCTGGAATTTAAAAATGCCGTGTCCACGGCACACATGTTAAACCCATACATTTCAGGGAAGGTTTGGCATAAGTGTGATTGATTTAAAGTTTCTGCTTATATTGAACAGAAAGGAAACAGAGTCAAAAACAATTTTTCTGGTAGCAGCATTTCCTGAGTCCGCTTTATTTGCTGGCAGTGACAGAGATACTGCGGGCACCTCCACCATATTGAAAAGCAGGCAAAGGGGGAAGAGTCAGCAATTAAAGTGATACCGACATTTTAAAAGCTCTTTGAGTTAGAAAATGATTAAGAATTCTCAATAAAACAGATTTAGACTCACAAAACCTCTAAATGGGGTACAATGTATGTACTTTAGAGAGAAGAAAAAGGGCATAAAGAAGAAAAGGGCATAAAGAAAGACCTTAAAAAGAAGAAATAGGAATAAAGATAAAGATAAAGGCCACGTAAAGATGGCAGAAAAACAAAGAGTCTGGATTATGGTTATTGTGTTTTCTTTTAATTTTTTAACTTTTAAGGAGCTAACAGCGGAAAAACAATATATATGTTTGTCCAACTTAGCAGCCTTAGCAATCAATGATTAGAAAAAATAAGTGGATTTTGATTTATTGATATAAACTTAAGGTCAATTTTATTATGCTATATGTATTTTTCTACTGTTGATTAAGGTATGATGCTGATGTAACTGATTTAAAATTGTAATGTGTAATTGAGAAATGCAGATTAATAGTCATCTATGATAACCAAACTTATAGTCATGTTAGTTAGGTTTTATAGGTATACAAAGATATATTTCAATTAGATAAGTAGTCTTCAAACACTTCAATGTGTTTGAATGCAGAATATGGCATTTAAAATATTTTAAGAACTTAGACGTTTCTGGACAGTGAGACAGGTCTGCTCCTGACAGTACCAATGTATTTCAGGAAAATGGTGGGCATTGAAGACACTTCAACTGGAAAGCTTATGCATTTCAATAGAAATGCAAAATATGCAACTATTTTTGGAAAAGTTTGGCATACACTTATATTAAAACTCAGTAATTTAACTCCTAAGTATGCACTTAAGGAAAACAAAATGATAGAATAACACAAAAACTTGTGCACAAGTGTTTACATCATAGGAAGATTGTTTATTGATTAAAAAATTGGAAACAACTTGAGCTTTTATTAACTGTTAGCTGAAGGAGGAAATGATTATTCCATGTAAAGGAATAGCATTAAGTACAAAGAAAGTACTGCAAAATGAGTGGATATTGAAAAATGACAAGTTAAATAAAAGAAGCTAAACACAGAAGGCCCAGGGATTGTAGTGTTCTGGTTATGTGAATTATTCCAAGTAGGCAAATTTGTAGAGACTGTAAGTAGATTAGAGGTGTCTAATTCTTAGTGTGAGAGCCTGAGCGTTGACTGCTAATGTATATGTGGTTTCTTTTAGGGGGTTGAAAATGTTCTAAAATTAGAAATTAGTTTTAACCAGGACTATATTGACATACACGCCTGCAAGCTCAAAACTTTGAAGTGAAAACAGAAACATTAAAAAAATCAGATCAAGGCCAGACACACCTGCCTGTGCTCCCCTTCTTCGGTAGGAAGGAGAAAACACAGGCCTGCCTTGGGGCAACAGGCAGTTAGACACTATTATGGTGAGCAAATATATGGCGAAGTGTAGTAGAAAGACAGAATGGTTCGTGTTTTGGGAAGAGAGGGAGATCTGAAGAGGTGAAGCCAGTGAGAAGGGGTCTGAGATGGGTGGTCTTGCTTGCCATGTGAGGCCTTGGTGATATCCCTGCCTGAGATGCTGCCAAGAGCAGCGATGTCTGGCCCCTTGGCCTTGCAGAAGCTGTGGTCTATTTTGATGTCAGTGGTTCTTATTACTACTGAAGGCTGAGAGGATAGGACTGCACAGATTTGGACCCACCCCTCACTGGATGCAACACTAGGGAGAACTGGCCCTCCACCTTGCCTGAGCAGCACAATAGAGCTGACCTTGTTGACAGGGGCATGGGTGAGCATGCTTCCCATCTGCCATATTGTTGTGTGTGCTAAGGAAGGAAGCCTTACCCCGGCCCTTGCCACCTGTGTCTGTAGGAGAGCTGACACTGAGGTCACAAGAGTAAGAGAGTTGGCCCTGCCTCTTGTCAGCTGCCACACTTGGAAGAGTGGCTCCTACTCCTCTCCTGGCCAACACAGTAGAACTGGCCTTGGTAGTAAAGGCACAGGTTAGCAGGCCCCAAGGGCATGAGAGTAGGAGAACGAGCTGGCTCCCTCATGTTTACCGCACTGTTAGAGAGCTCAGAATGGTGGTGAGGATGGGAAGAGCTGCCAGCTGACCACAGACCAACCCTACAACCGCCCCGGTCTAGGACTAGGGTTTGGAGTTGGCCCACCGCAACATCTACCTCATGTTCTGCTGGAGCATGTGAAGGGGCCTGATCCACAGACCCAAAGCTACAGGATCTCCATGACAGGGCAACAAAAGGATATCCAAGAAGAGTCACAATGAGGGCCCAGTATTAATAGTGCAGCCTCAAAACAGACCAATGATTCATTGCAATGAACGCCTGAAAGTAAAAATGTAAGGACTAAAGAGTAAACTGTGTGACTCACTGTGACATACTACAGCTTCCAAAACAAGATTTTATGATTTCTTTCTTATTTTTATTTTTGTTCATATTGGTGGGGGTTTCAAGGACAGAGGGCTGACGCAAAGGAATGGGGAGGTGAGTGGGATGGAAATGTGTGATGTGAAATCCACAAATATTAAAAAAAATAGACAAAAAAATCAAGGCTTAGTATGGGCTACATAGCAAGTGTAGTAGCCTAGAATATATGAGTCCTCTCTCTCTCTCTCTCTCTCTCTCTCTCTCTCTCTCTCTCTCTCTCTCTCCCTCCCTCCTCCCTCCCTATCTTACTCTCTCTCTGTGTCTGCCTGCCTGCCTGCCTGCCTGCCTGCCTGTCTGTCTGTCTGTCTGTGTGTATCTCACTCTGCCTCTCTCTTCTCTGTTTCTCTCTCTCCCTCTGTTTCTTTCTCTCATGCGTGTATGTGTGTTTGGTATCTACCTCTATCATTATCTCTATCTCTATATATATTTGTAAATATAATATATATGACTGATTTTCCTAATAATCATAAACTCCTGTGACTACATTAAAAACACTGAATTATATGCCTGCCTTAAATAATTGAAACACATGTAAACCACATTTAATAAACTTGTGTTTAAAACTCATGCTATAGTTAGCTTAAAAAGTAGATAGATTTTCATTATTTGTTGGGCAATGTAAAAGATCAAAATCTAGAATATCACCATTGAAAAAGCTCTTATTTGTGTCCTTCTTGTCTTCACTGGAGACATGGAGTCATGTAACCTCCAATTAGATTTCTCTTGTTGCCGTAGCAAATTACCATTGCAGAGTTACTACTACCACATAAATTTATGATTTTTACAATCTTATGAATGCACAAAAAGCTGACTTCCTCTCTAAGGACTCCATAGGGAAGTGTTCTGTTGTCCTTCATAACTTATAAAAGTGTCCAGGTCTTGACCAATGTCCCCTTTCTCCAATGGCATCCAATTTTTCTTTCCTTAAAAACAGATCATCTCTTTAAGGATTTGGGAGTTAGAATAGTTCCATCCTGACAAGCCAGAACTCCTCCTTATCTCAAGATCTGTAATTACAACTGAATCATATCAAAGGTCCCAAGGATTAGAACAGAGATCTAATCCTTGAAAACTAGAGTGAAAACTAGACTATAACTCTGCCTTACCATTGCCATTTTCTTTCTGATTTTGAAAAATTATTTGGCTGGATAAAAGCTTGGAATAATTCACAAATATAACTGACTACAGATTTGTTTGGATCTAGAACATCCCCAAAGGCCTATTTGTTACAACTGAGGAATGGTGGAAACTTTAAAGTTTATAGCCTAGTGGGAAATTTGTTCTATTAGGGACAATCTCTTGGATACCATTGTGAGATCCTTGGTTCTTCCTATACTATTTTTCCCCCAGAGATTACATGAGCAGTTTTAGGATGCAATCTTGCTTGCCACAAAGTACTGTTTCTCCACACACCCTAAAGTCAAGATGCCAGGTGATAAGGTTTTCAAACCTCCAAGTCAATCAGTCACATAAATTTCTTTAGTTTATTATCACACAGATCTGTCACAATCACTGGTAGGCACTAGATGTGCTATGAAAAGAAAGAGCTGCAAAGGTCTTGTGAACCCAAGTATTTTTCTGTAAGCACCCGTTTATCAGATCTTGCTAGTGCCTTTCATTTAGAAGTCAAAGGAAAGCATATTTCCAGTTTGGCATAAAATAATGTAAGTCATCTTAGATTCTCCAAAAAGCTTCTGGATTTTTCAAAATACTCAAGAGTTAAGCACAGGTGAAAACAGGTCTGTAGAACTAGATGTGATGAAATCAAGTGACCCAAACTCTACTTCTCACTTAAACACACATTTGTGACTAATCTGGCCATGAATTCAGGCAATCATTGTTAAGTGGATGACATTTGTGATCAAGAGGTCTCTGAAGAAAAAACTTAACTATGTGATAAATCCTTATTTGGCTCTATGTGATGTCTCCCAAGTTTTAGCGTTTAGGATTTTCATACTGGATGTGAGATGAAACCAAGACAATTAAAAACATCATAAAGGAAAAGAAAGATATGAAGTCAGGATTGAAAGGTCTCAGGTTGTTTTTGAAAATTTTCTTTCCCTCCACTTTAGGCAATAGGAGTCAATATGTCCTCATACCACATAATAAAGTGAAGCACAGCTTCAGGAGAGTTAATATTTAATAAAACACATGCTTTAAAGATCAGTAATCTGGTGTTTGACAGAAATATATCGCCACTCTATTTTCTTCAGAAAAAGATTCACCTCCCTGGTAAAGGCCAGACATCTCATCTCTGATCCTATCTGTTCCATTGTTACAACTTCTTATAATTCATCAGAATTCAGAGTCATTATTGGTAAGCAGACATAGATGCCCTAAAATTTTCAAAAGCACTGTAAATTGCTGTGTTGAGTGCATAAAGGTCCTTCTAATGATTGTTCTGTTCTCCCATTAAAAGGAAGTAAAGTTGCACTTTACTGTCATAGTCAACCTAGCCTATAAGTGAAAACAAAGAAATAGCATCATTCAAGACATATTTATGGATGGGGATTACAAGACAAAAATATTTGTGTAAAGAATATATGTAGTAATGTTCTTCAGGGTGATTTAGAACATATTATTAAGATAATCTCCTTTTCCAGAGTCCATTTTGTATTATTTACTACATAATCTATGGTTCATGAGAATTATTATTTTGAATAAAAAAACATGGAATGAGAACAGCTGCTAATTATCTGATATTTAGGACTATACTTGCTTTTGCAGGTATTGTTCATAATAGTTAATGAGCAAAGCTGTTTTTATGGTGATAGTTTTTTTTATCATATCACTGATCAATATTAATAGTACTAATGTTTGTGAAATCAGGACTGAGAAACACTGTTATAGGTGAGTGAGAACAAGCAGTGAAGAAATTCAATGAAAGTGACCAGAGAAATGCATAATTTAAAAAGAGTGATTACTCTGAATTATAATGAAAGAGTAAAGAAGATGAGGCAGGAAACATTTATCAGTTCAACAGCAATTATCATGTATAATTCTAGGCACTGATCTCTAGTGCTAATCTAACAGAAGAGATGTAAGGAGACATGCCAAAGAAACAGAAGACTGAAAATATAAGGATTATCAAACATTCAATAATGTGTGGTTGGTTGGATATTAACTCAGGGTAGAGTAGCCAATAGAGATGCTGGTTTCCTAAAGAGTGAAGAAATATAGTAAGAGAGAGAGAAAGAGAGATCTCAGAACATGATAAATTCATATCATTCCAAAATGTATTAAACTCCAAATATCGTGATATCATCCAAAAAGAAGAGACTAGCAGGCTAAGGTGGTTTGAAAGAAAATATCGCCCATAGAAAGAAGTACTATTGTGAGGTGTGGCTTTTGTAGTAGGTTTGGCCTTGTTGGAGGAAGTGTGTTACTCTGAGGGTGGGCTTTGAGGTCTGCTTTGCTCAAGCAATGCCCAGAAACCCAATTAACTTCCTGTTGTCTGTGGATCAAGATGTTGAATTCTTTTTTTTTTTTCTGCTTTATTTATTTTGTATTTATCAAAGAAAACAGTAAAATGAATTTAAAATGCTGAAAAGTTAACAATAACTATAAAGAACATAAAAATCATAAGCATGACTTATCAAGGGTGATAATGCAAATAAGATTGCTACACATATATTTACTTTGTGTTCAGCTTTCCTTCTGAATTTTTTTTCCATCCTTGCATATTTTTATTCAAGGTCCCTACCCCTCCCACCACATCAGGTCATTTTTCTTTGAAATTCCCCATCCCCTCCCTGGGCAGGGAACAGACAGTCCTATGGTCCCACTGACCCAATAATGCTTGGATCAGTCTCCACTCTTGGCAAAATCCAGTTTTGTCCCCGCACCTCAAGAGTGAGTCAGGTGTTCCTATAGTTGGAGTGGGGTTTGAAGGGTCACTCCAGGGTGTTTCCGATCCCAGGCTGTTCAGTGGTTGTGGTTTGCTGCTTGGCCATGCTTGGCTTTTTTTCTTGTTTGTTTGTTTAGAGACCACTAATGAGTGAGTACGTTCCCTGCTTATCTCTCTGAGATTGTAATACCTCGCTCAGGAGGATATTCTCCAAATCCATCCATTTGCCTGCAAATTTTAGGATATCATTTTTTCTTACTGCTGAGTAGTATTCCATTGTGTAGATGTACCACAGTTTGTTAATCCATTCAAAGTTGAGAGACATCTAGGTTGTTTCCAGGTTCTTGCTATTACAAATAATGCTGCTATGAACATAGTTGAGCTAATACCTTTGGAGTGTGAATGTGCCTCTTTAGGGTATACACCCAGAAATGGTATTGCTGGGTCCTTGGGGAGATTGATTCTCAATTTTCTGAGAAACCTCCATATTGCATTCCAAAGTGGCTGAACAAGCTTACA
>PVIH01002809.1:0-72949 GCA_004025045.1 Sigmodon hispidus
CTCACCTCTGGTCAGGGTTCGAATCCGCCCCTCAGAGACCCCTGCAGTTAGTTTGCTCAGTTCACTCAGTTCGGGGTCGCGGTAGGGATCCTTGCAGATACCCTCAGCAGCAGCAGGAGCTGTGGGTGTGGCCAGGTGCAGAGTTCAGCTGCCCCTGCTCCAGAGTGCGCTGGGACGCCACAGAGAGCACAGGTCCCGGACATCATCCTTCTAATGGCAGAGACCTATCCTTGGTAGAAAGCTCTCCTTGGCAGAGACCTCTCCTCTAAGGTGGCACAATGGTATACGCCTGAAATTTCAGCACTTGGGAAGCTGAGGCAGGAGGATAGCCTTAAGTACAAAGCCAGTCTGAGCTACCCAGTGAGTTCCAAGCCAGCTTGGCCTACAAAGTCAGACTCTGTCTCAAATAAAAGTGAAGAGAAACTAAAAGAAACATACAGAATACTCAAAGTAAAATTTAATATCACTATTAAATATTTTAATATTAATTAATAATAGTAATATTAATCTTTAAAGGAATATTAGTACTGTCAGCTCTCCTAAATAGTACATAGCATACACTTTAACTAAGGAAAAATTACTCTTTTATCCAGATAGGGTGGTACATACCTGTTGCCACTTCATTACTTGGGAGCAGATGCAGGAGGATTTTTGTGAATCTGATGTTAGCCTGATCTTCACAGTGAGTTCTGGGTCAGTCTGGGGCTACATGGAGAGAGCTTGTCTCTTAAAATACAGTAAGTGAATAAACAATTACTCTTTATTTCATCTAAAAGTTAAACATTTTAGCGGACAGTGGTACCATCAAGTTTTAAAGTGTGAGCATGACTATTGGGACAGCTCTCTGGAAACAAAATGATATTCTTGAGGCGAATCCTAGTGTGGAGAGGGATGTGGCACTGGAGTCCTACTCACAGCTGAAGAACTATTGGCAACTGATAGCTCCTGGTAAACGGAAAATCGGTTTTCTTTCCAGGCTGGGTCCTTGGTGGGTGGGTCACACTCCAGTGGCTGGCCCCACACGCAGGAGTATGTGGGTGCATGAACCGGGTTTGATAAAGACTCAGCTTTGGATATGTAAAAAAGTGGGTGGTGAGTGTGGGAGACGGTGGAAGGTGGCATGAATATAATCAAAATACACTATTTTAAATTCTCAAAATGTTAATAAAATATTTTTAAGTGATAAACCTGCTGAGGTATGGTACACATGCCTTTAATTCCACCACTTGGAAGGCAGAGACAAGTAGATGTCTGTGAGTTTGAGGCCAGCTAGTCTACACAGTGAGTTCCAGAATAACCAAAACTATATAAAGACCCTGTCTCAAATAAATAAATAGATAGATAGATAGATAGATAGATAGATAGATAGATAGGTAGGTAGGTAGATAGATAGATAGATAGATAGATAGATAGATGTAGTAAGATTTTTCTCTGGGCTGCCAGCTCACAAATATATTCTGGCCCTGGCTGGGCCTCATGGTACAGCTTTTAATCCCATCTATTCACCAGCCCAAGAAAGAAGCATCACAAGCCAGAGACCAACTTGGGGTACAGAATGAGTTCAAGAGCCAATCTGAGTAACTTAGTGTCTCAAAAATAAAAAGCATGCCAGGCCAGGTGGTGTATGCCTTTAATCCCAGCACTCAGAAGGAAGATATATTTGGATCTCCAAGTTCTAGTCCAGCCTGGTCTACAGAGCAAGTTCAAGAACAGCCAGGACTACACAGAAGAAAAAACAAAACAAAACAACAACAAAAAAACAAAAACCCTGTCTTGAAAAAACAACAACAAAAATATATTTTTAAAAAGGCACAACAAAGGCCTGGGGATACAGCTCTGGGGTAGACTACTGACCTGGCTTACATAAAACCCAGTTTCAATCCACAAAATGATTTTTTAAAAAAAGTGTCTATAGTGTCATTCCCAAATCATTTCATTTCTCTCTTAATGCAAAGACCAGAAAAGGATTGTCCACAGTTATCCAGCTCCAGCTACTAGGTTTTGAGGGGGTTTTTTGAGGGGGGGCAGTAATGACCTGCAAACTAAGAAGTTTTTATCTTTTGAAATGAGTCGGGGGGGGGACAAAAAAATGATATTTCATGACATGAAAATTACATGAAATCTCTATTTCAATGTTGCCACAAATTTTCTTGGACACAGGCCCCTCATTCAGTTGCACGGTGTCTGTGCTCACTCTCACTCAACAACAGAACTGAATAGTAGCGAGTAGAGGCATGTTGTTAGAGTCCACGAAGCCTAAAACAGTTGTGATTTGTGCTTTTCCTGAGAAAACTGTCTCTTCCTGTCCTCTTGGGTCACACCCAGTAGTTTCCAAAGCTTTGCTGTGGACAGTCTTGCCCAGGAAGGGCCTACTTTTGTTTGTGGGGCTGAGTAGATTTTTCTAAGAATCTATGTGTAGCCTCATGATTCTCATTTCCTCCTAGGGTGAAGAAGATGAAACATCCAGTGACTTCATTTCCACGTAGCTGCCTTGGGGGTCCAGCTGCGCTCCTTGGAAGTCCGGCTGGGCTCCTTGGAGACTCGTAGATAGGCAAGAATTTAAAGGCTGCCATTGGGTGCTGTTCTGTCACTTCAGGAATCCATGCTCTCAGGGAAGCAGGAGGAAGAACACAGGATTGACACTGAGTCCTTCCTGGGGTACCGCTTCAACTCCCGACAGGATAACCTGCAGGGCCATGGTTTGTGGTAGAGAGATGTGACAGAATCAAAATGCTCAGCCCCATGGAAGGATAGCATAAAGGGATAGGAAGAGAGGAGATGCAATAGGGAAGAGGTGGAAAGAAGTTTAAGGGTGACTGTGGCCAGGGAAAAGGGTGGGGATAAGGTCCAGAATCTCACAAATGCCCAGGGTTGGCCAAAGATGACCTTTGCCTTGCTTGATCCCTTGTGACCTTTAGCTGAGTGAAGTATTTGTGATAAGTTCCCAAGAACAATTAAAGAGTGTACAGGCCTGAGGACAGCTGTACCAGTCAGTCCTCTGCCTGGAGTTATGGGGAAGGCCTTTCAGACATGTTAGGGCCACCAGACTTAATGGCCAAATTCACCATGTTACCTTTGTTTTTAAATAGAGATTATTGGATCAGAGCCATGCCTGATATCTATGACTGCTTTGAGCTATAATAATTGAGATAAATTGTCTAAAATAGTGCCATCTAATCCCCACACCTCTTTAGGACATGGTTTGCTAACCACTTCCCTTAATGATGGCTATATCTGGAAACAAGGAACACAAGAAAACTGGCAAAGGACCTCTGAGACAGTCTCAGAGCTCCCAGATATCCTACAACCCAAAAACAACAAACAAACAAACAAAAACCATAGGAAAAAAAAACACATCCAGAAAGTTCCCTTGCTGCCTTCCTAAAAGAGGTACCGCATGGCCATAGAACAGCAGTTCTCAACCTGCGGGTCATGATCTCTTTTGGGGGTCAAACAACCCTTTCACACAGGGGTCTCATATCAGATAACTACATTACAATCATAGCAGTACCAAATGACAATTATAAAGTAGCAATAAAAATAATTTTATGGCTGAGGGTGTCACCACAGAATGAGCAACTGCTATATTAAAAATCTGAAGCATTAGGAAGGTTGAGAACCACTTCCATAGAGGGTCAGCAGACTTGAAGTTAAAAGAAAGAGGATGCATTTGAGATAAAGGCTTTGTAACAGCTGTGACCTTGGCAGGATGCTAAGCAAGGCTGTGGTACCAATATGAATAGATGCCAATGGCAAAAGACCATATCTCCTCCAGGCTAAGGATGTGGGTGGACCAGAATGCTGACATCCCTCTCTTAGCTCTTTAAAGCATCCTAAACTTTTAGGATCCTAACTGCAACTGCAGGATAATGGGAAGGAAATAATGTTCCAATTTGAGGGACTGAAATATCAAAGTGAACAATCTTAACCTGGATGTCACTGTGTAGTAAATTCCCTGCGATGGGCAGAATGCCAGCTATAACTACAGATTGGGTTATAGAAAACTGAGAACTTTTACATGCCTGTCCAGCCAGGAAGAGGAAACTGATGCAGCTACAGCAGGAAATTGGGACTTGGCTTGCAGAAACTCTGGAGACCTCAGCAGTTTAAGGCCCAATGGCTCATGACTCTATGACTCCACTCTTCTTTTTGACCTACTTCCTCCTTAGTAAAACAACTTAAACCAGTCTGCATCAGCCTCTCCCTCCCTACCTTAAATCTAAAGGTGTTCTGTGCAGGTCCACATTTAGCCAATAGGTGGCACTAAGACAAACATCACAAATACTCATTATCTGATGATGAATGATCTAGGTCCTAATTAAAGCCCCTTCATTATCTCTTCCCTCTGGTCTAATTGAACTGTTATTAAGTAGGTCCTGAGTGGTTTTACCTCTAGGCCAACTCTCTCTCCCTGGAGTGGCATCATGGAAAGAATTCTAGAGGAATCCTGGGACATGGATTTTGGCTCTCCTACTAATTAGATGTGTTGGCCAAGTCACTTAATCTCTCTGAGTCTTGGGATCTTTGTCTTTAAAAATAAATGAATTGGACTTGTTGTATTTTGTTTTCCAGGTTTTTTTTTTTTTTTAAAAAAAAGAAATTCTACAACCACTAAGATACACCACTTTTCACCAAGCAACTTAATACATTCCAAGAAAAACAGGAATCCCATAGATGGATGGGATCTTTGACATGAGGCTATGGGCAGTGTAACTCAGCAGACTGCTGAGAGTTATTTGGCCATGTATAGTCAGACACGTAGTTTCTTGGTCCTGCCCAAGCTCTTCCTGGGTACCACAGCCATTTATAAAATAATTGACCCAAAGTCTTAATATTATAGTAACTGCTGGGCTAGTACTTCAGACACATTACTATCTAGCTCTTAGTCTTAACTCATATTTCTTATCTATGTATAGCCACATGGCTTGGCATCTTTTCTTCAATGCAGCATTCTTGTCGGCATCTGGCTGGTGTCTCCTCTCTGCCCTTCCTCTTCCCAGAATTCTCCTAGTCTGGTTGCCCTGCCTCTATTGGACAACAAGCATTTTATTAAACCATTGCAAGTGAAAAATATTGACAGTGTACAAGAGCATTATCCCACAGCCATGTGTAGCAACAGTCCTAAAAGTGTATTTATAGCTTGACCACCAATTTCATGACTGCTAATTAAACACAAAGAAAAAATTATGGACGTATATAACTAATAAGAAGACATCCAACAGAGTGGAGTGTTAGTTCCTTTGGAGGCCTGGTGTATCTTTGTTCAGTCAATTTTCAACATTCTTGTAATCTTTAGAAATGTATTATAGTCTTTGTATAAGAAAACAGAACAGGTGCTGGAGAGCTAGCTCAGATGTTAAGGTCCCCTTCCAGGGGACCTGTGTTTTATTCCCTGCACCCACATGATAGCTCACAGTTGTTGTAACTCTAGTCTCAGAGGATCCAATGGCACCATGTGGTACACAGACATACAAGAAAGCAAAACACCAGTATGTATCAAAATAAGGAAATACAATTATCGTTCTTTTAAAAAGCAAAGCATCATGGAAGTGGATGGTGAGAGGAAGCAGCAGAGGCCAGGATACATTAACACTTTTATGTGCCAAGACCCAACCTAGAGACTTCTTTAAAAACATGAACAATGGTTCCATGTAAAAATCTACCAGTAGTCATGCACCTCTAGCCTCAGCACTTCAGAGACAGAGGCAGGCAGACCTCTGTGAGCTTGAGGCCAGCCTAGGCTACTTTCCAGTTCAGCCAGAACTCCCTAATGGGATCCTGTCTCAAAAACAGAAACAAAATGGGCTATTAGTCTGTTCTGTAGATAGGGAGTTCAAGGCTTTGACAAGTCAAGATTCTTGTCCAGTTGCCTGGTGCTGAGCAATAGGAGAAGGAAAGTGTCTTCTACTTTACAAAACCCAAGTTCCCCAGGGCCTTAAGAGAGCCAGTAATAGAGATAGAGGGAAGACAATACCCTTGGTGTTTGACTCTGCCCTGGCGTAGGAGTTGAGCCCTTTGGATCCAATGAAGAAGAGTTATCCTTTCCATGTTTCTGCCAATCCTTTGTGCTGCTAAAAATGGAAAACCAAATTTGTCTGTGGAGACTGAGGCTTTCTAGTAGGAAAAAGCAGTTAACTGGGCTTTTATCTATGCAAAGGAAATTTCATCCTGGAAGGGAAGGTCTCCACAAGGAAACCCTCAAGCTCTGGGTCTACCACAATAGACAGTGGGAGGGGCTTAGATGGTAGGAGAGGCTCTCATGTTTATGGACTCCAGCCTTCCTCTGGTGAATGGAGGAAGAAGCTGTTGGCAGTCTAGTGTTTAGGGAGGAGAGAGACAGCCAAGGAGAACCCAGTGTGAAGCTGAGGAGGGAACAGAAGTGCGTTGAGTCAGATGCTGGGAGTCTGAGGGTCACAGAAAGCTCAGTGATGGGAGATGGGTCATGAGCAAACACAGGTGTGCTTGGTCATGACAGTGAACTTAAATTTCCCCTTGAGTGCAGAGGTTCAGTGGCAGGTAAGCCAGAAGCCTTAGGGTAAAGGGGAGCACTAAGTTCATTTTAGACATCAAAGATACCATTCATCTGGGAAACATTAACAAACGAATAGGACACCTCAGTCCATACCCTTTGGAAGGACACTGGGCTCTGGGAAATCTAATGATTTAGAAGTAGAGTCGTGTTTTTGGCATATCCTAGAAAAAAACATGACCTTGGAAGATGGTTATGAAGTCTGGAACATGGATTCTGTGTGGTTATCACCTTCTAAGGACCAAGACTTACTCTACCTGCAGGAGAGCTAAAACATGCAGCAGAACACTTCCTGAGAGGGTTCACCTGGATTCACCTGTTCGGGGACTCTCCAACCACAAGCTCTTGGCCAATGTCAGCAGGTGATTACAACATTGCATCTTGCTTTAATGGGGAAAAGGCTTCCCCTCTCTCGCTGACTAATTAGCTTGCCATTTTTATTGCATGATTGGTATCAAGAGAGAGCGATTTAGAGCTGTGTTGGTTCCCTGGGAGTGAACATGACAGAAAGAACAGCCATATTAGCAAAGGGAACAGGTAAAGTACTAACTAGTAAATGTGGTTCCGAGGTCAAGACAGCTTCCTTCCGGGGTGGCCCAGTCACAGGAGGACAGGGGTGAGAGGTGAGTCTGGGGGAAAGGCTATTCACACTGAACCATCTCTGGACACCTTGTCATTTCCTTTTTCCTTATTTTGGTATCAACTCTAGTCCATGCTTTTTATCAGTCAGTAGTAGAGCCCTAGAACAGCCATGACAAAGTATCATGAGCTTGACAGCTTAAAAGAACAGAGATGATTCTCCCATGATTCTAGAGGCTGGAAGTCAGAATCCAAGTATCTGTCTGGAGGCTGAAGAGCAAGACTTGTTCTGACTTCTCCCAAGTTCTAGTCAATCTTGGTGGTCCCCAGTGTCCCTGTGTCTGCATCCTCTGCCTCTGTCTTCCCACAGCCTCATCTCCTCTCTCTGTGTGTGTCTCCTTTACCCATTTCATTTTTGGATTTAGGGCCCACCTTGGTAAAGCATGCTAATCTTGTATTGGAATCCTTAATGTATTTGGAAAAGACTCTTTTCCTAATAAAACCATGTTGAGTTCTGTTCACACTTGAGTTGGGTCGGGGACATATATAATATTTTTACATTTGTTTATTGTGTGGAGAAGAGACATGCCATACCACACATGTGGAGACCAGAAGACAACCTGTGGGAGTCCGCCCTCCTGTTACCGTGTGAGTTTCAAGGTTCAGAGTCAGAAGATCACCCTTGGCAGCAAGCTCCTTTGCCCACAGGGCCATCTCACCAACCTCAGAGAGTCTTTCTTTGAACTAAAGTGCTTGAAAATTCTTTGCAAATTCAGACTAACTTCTAAAGGGCAAATGGTGGCAATATACCCAAAGCCACCTCAGTGTAACGAGAGCTGCGCTGTGACTGGAACATAGACAGAAACCTTTGCATCAGCCCGGACTCTCCTGCCCTCCCACTCAGCCCACATCAGTCATTCTCAAAGTGCTGGGTGGAGAGCTACTATGGTCTAACTATGTCCCTCAAGAGTTTGTGTGTCAGAAGCTTAAACCCCCATGATGTCATTGATGAGTTTATAAGAAAAATCAAGGGGCTGGAGAAATGGCTCAGGCTGTAAAGCATTTGCTGTGCAAACATGAAGACCTGTGTTTAAACCCCCAACACACATGTCAAAAGCCAAGCACAGCAGGGTGTGCCTGTAACCCGAGCTTTGGGGAGGCAGAGACAGGTAGATTTCTGGGATAGTGGCCAACCAACCTCAGTAATCTCTGAGCTCCAGGTTCAACAAGACTGTCTCAAAAGATAAGGTAAAGAGAAATTCAGGAAGACACCTGATTTGACTTCTGGCCTTTAAACACAAGGTCGATTTATCTATCTATCTACCATCTAACTATCTATCTATCCATCCATCCATCATCTATCTCTTCTTTTCTCTCTCTCTCTCTCTCTCTCTCTCTCTCTCTCTCTCTCTCTCTCTCTCTAGCACACACACACACACACACACACACACATACAAGCACACTGGTTAGATACTGAGCAAATGCCAGCACCTATTTTGTTGTAGCAACAAAACAAATCAAGTGTGGTGGTTTGAAAGAAAATGGACCCCAAAGAGAGTGTGGCCCTATTAGGAGATGTGGCCTTGTTGGAAGAAGGGGGTTGGTTTTGCGGTCGCTTTTACTCAAGCTTTCCTTCAAGTGACAGTCATCTTCCAGCTGCCTGCAAAATGTAGCACTCTCAGCTCCAGCACCATGTCTGCCGGCACACTGCCATGTTCCCTGCTATGATGCGTTGGTTTTCTTTCTAGCACCACATCAAAACACCAAAAGGTTGGTGATGGTGATGGTTTTATTGTTTGTTTGACTGGTTTGGCTTTTTTTTTTTTACTCTTTGGGCTCTTTACTCTTTTGAACTTTGGGGGAGACCCACCATCCAGCTCCCAAATACGCATAGCTCATTCTGTCTTATAAATGTCCAACTTTAGCTTGGCTTGTTCCTAGCCAGCTTTTCTTATCCCATCTAGCTTTTGCCTCTGGGATTTTACCTTTCTCTATATGTGCATATCTTTCTTTACCTTTTACTCTATTGACTTGCTGTGTAGCTGGGTGGCTGGGTGGCTAGGTGGCTGGGTGGTTGGGTGGCTAAGTGGGTGCTGCCTAGAGTCTTCCTCTTTCTTTTGCTCCTTAGTCCCTATTCCCAGATTTCTCTTCCTACTTATTCTCTCTGCCTGCCAGCTCTGCTTACTCTTTCTTCTGCCCTGCTATTGACCAATTAGGTATTTTAGACAGGTAAAGTAACACAGCTTCACAGAGTTAAACAAATGCAGCATAAAAGTCTGCAACACATCTTTGCATCATTAAGCAAATATTCCACAGCATAAGCAAATGTAACAGACCTTAAAATATTTCCCAACAATGATGATAATGGACTGAACCTCTGAAACTGTAATAACTCCCTCAATTAAATGTTTTACTATGGTCGTGGTGTCTCTTCACAGCAATAAAAACCCTAACTGAGACACCGAGATAGGTTCTATCTCTTTCTTCATCATCACACAACCCTCTCCTCTTCCTTAAATGCCAGGCCACCAAATTCCTCACTTAAGTCACAGCAGCAGCATTCTACAGATCCTCACCTCTTGTCTTTGAACCTCCAGACTACGCATTCTTCCCAGGTGATATTTTCTCTGTTCACTGTCCTGAGGACTCCATCCAAGCCTTTGGCTGGGTACCTTAAGTCTTCTTTGAGCAGCATCTCATCTCCATAGGCAGCCACAGCTCTCTCATGCTCTAGCTGTCTTCCTCTGCTGGGGTTTACAGAACCCAGCAAGCCCATTTCCTTGCTTTTGGCGACTCAAGGACTCCGGTGCTTTGTTACATAAATATGTTCAAGCTCTAACTTCCAGACCTCCAGAATGTGACCTTGTCTGGAGAGTAGGTCTTTACGTGTAAGTACATTTAGAATATCATAATGACATCATCCTCTGTGACCTGGGTGGGCCCTGTATTCAATGACAGATGTTCTCCTAAGAGAAAGACACATATTTGACCCAGAAACGTGCAGAAGGGAAGGCCTAGTGAAGGTGGGCCAGGGCTTAGGGAGATGGCGGCTGGAGTAGGCAAGGAAGGATTCTCCCTAGAGAAGGAGCTGACCTTACTAACAGCTTGACTTTGGGTTTCTATCTTCGATAATGAGATAGAAACAGTGAAAGAATAGGTTTCAACTATTTTAAGCTACTTAGTATATGGCCATTTGTTAAATTGTCCTAACAAGTCACTATCCATAGAGGATCATTCCTGGAGCCCAGGATTTCAGTGATCATTTCCCGAGTGCACAGAACTCTAGCTCCTATTGGGATGCCCAAACAGATGTGGACAGAGGGGACACCTTTTCCTTATCTACAGAGAGGCACTAATGATACAGAAGCATGCCTCATTCTCAGGTGTCCTTTTATTTTTAATTTACTTTCTTAAAGTTTTCTTTATTTAACTGAGATAATGGAAAGGAGCAGGAATGGAGAGGTGATTTTCACTGTCAGTCCTTAGACATCCAGTACCTGGATATACATCACATTTTCATCCTGCTGCAAAGGGTGTGGTCCTCCCCAAGCTGCTTCTTTCTCTACAACTTGAAGGCTTAGGAGACAATGACTCCAGGGCCACAATCTCTACTCCAGGAAAGCCTGTGAGCAAGCTGCATGCCTGGGATGAAGGATGTGATGGAAAAATCATGTGATTCCCACAATCCCCAGGAAAAGAGAAAGGTGGGAAAAATGAGAATGCAGGAAGGAAAAGTGGTGGAGGTGGGTGTTCTTTGTGGTCCAGCTGCTGGGCCATCCCTCCAAGCATTCTTCCCTTACTTATCACCGGCCACCACCCCAGGAACTTTGACCCCTTCTTCTGCTCTAACAGATACATTCATTCTTCTGTAGAATGACTGTCTTTCACATTTCTGCCTCTCCTCATCTTGGAAGCAATGGCTGTTCATCTTTTCATTCCTTACTGCAAAATAGGTACTTAAAGGAGACCCAGGGATGGATGTACAGGTGAGGGCTTGCCTGGGACAGAGGGAAGCTACAGTCAGGGTGTCATGCTGTGTCCGAGGAGCACCGAATAAAGGCAATTTTATGCCTGTCATAAACCAGCCATCAAACAGAACTGGAGAGTGACCTAAACAAAACACATCACAGGGACATTAACATTTTACAGATGCCCTATCTGAGCCCCTGTCTTTATCTCTTCTAATTGAGGCATCTGTGCCTAAGGATATTTCTGTTTGAGCCAAATACACATTCTGCATGTCCAATGGGATGCACTGAATTGCATTCCACCCAGACATACACATGAGCTCATGCAAGTCCCTGGGTGCTCATCTGGTCCAGATTGAAGAGAAACTAGCTGGATGGAGAAAAACACATCGTGTATCAACTTAATACCAAACAGATTTTATGACTGACTGAAACCGCTTTTGATAATCTACTAATATATCAGGAGGGCTAATGAAGTAAAAAAAAAAAAAAAAAAAAAAAAAAGCCCAGCTAATCAGTGTATCTTTGAGGTCTGGATAATATTTGTTGGGCCACAGGGATGCTAGAAATACAAAAAGTCAGGGAGCTTAGGGTAGCTTGTCTGAAAGCTCCCCTGCCCCCAGCTGCTAGAAGCAATCATGTCTCTGTAGCCAGTGGAGGTTTCTGCCAGTTTATGAGCACAGACGATGGTTTGGGTTCTTTTTTTTTTTCTTCTTCTTCTTCTGGCTAAAAGTCAGGGTGGACTTTTCCAGAGACAAAGACAGGCTATGCCCTCTCTACTTCCATCCCTGATAGACAAGGGTGACCATGGATGCCACAAAAATGAGTCAGCACATGGCAGTTTCCTGTATGACTGTCTAAACCCCTCGGAAACATCCTCATCAGCCTCATCAGTGAGTATTCCCCATGAACTGTCACTCACCTACAGCAGCATTCCAAAGTGATGTCTCGGGCTTCACAAGGTCTCTTTGACTTACACACACACACACACACACACACACACACACACACACACACACGCTCACACGTGCGCACCACTGACTGATCTGATGCTTCCCCCGATACCACCTCGTTTTTTAAGTAATAATGGAACAATGGAAAGAGAATGACTTTGAAACTCTGGTCTATAATTTGGTAGTGTGAGCTGGGACAGCTACCTCAATTTCCCTGGCCTTTGTTTCCTCATTGGAAAATAGACATTGAAGTGATGAATGGGCTAAGAATTTGGGACTGCTATCAAAAGCCAGTTCTGGCTGGAATTAGAGAAAACAGGAGCCTGCTGGGTCTGACTCTAGAGAAATAGGCCCAATAAGGTGAGAGTGGGTGCGTTAATCCCTGGGAAAGGTAAGGTTTGGACAGTCTGTTGTTCCCAGCAGTGGGACCAGCCATTCACTGGACAGCTTCAAGTTCTTGTGGTCAGTCCCCAGAGGAAAGAAATTGAGTAACTCATGTCTCCCTGGCTTCCTGGGCTAAGAACAAGGCAGGATATCCCTGTGGGACAGTAAGCCAAGCTGCAGCCACTACGATTGAGGTCGACCTTAAAAGCCTGCTCAGAGAACATAGGGAATTGTGGGTCACATGGGAGCTTAATGTTTTCATTTGCTTTTGTTCTCTGATGACGCATGTTCATGCAGGGCAGGGAAGACTTGTGGTGGTGTCTCCTAGGACAGGGATAGATGGTAGCATCTGGAAACAAATGAAATATTCTTAGGTTATCTCAGCACCAGAAGAGGAGAGAAGAGCACTCTGGCCCTTAGGTGTCAGGGATCTAAAAGGCTCAGATCCCTGAAATTAATTCACTGAGGAGAAGCCCCAAGTTAAAGTCACCCCAGGCAGTCAGTTGCACCTGTGTTAGACCCACTGATTCTATTTACTTTGCTTTTGTTTTTATAAAGACTGATATATAGATAGATAGATAGATAGATAGATAGATAGATAGATAGATAGATAAAGATATTGTGTGTGTGTGTGTGTGTGTGTGTGTGTGTGTGTGTGTGTGTGTGTGTTTTCAGGACAGGGTTTCTCTGTATAGCCCTACCTGTCTTGGAACTCACTCTGTAGACCAGGCTGGCATTGAACTCAGAGATCTGCCTGCCTCTGCATCCTGAGTGCTGAGATTAATAGTATGTGCCACAACTCCTAGCTAAAGGGTGTTTTATGTTGTTTTGTTGTTATTGTTGTTGTTTTTGTCTTTGTCATAAGATATCATATATCCCAAACTGATCTCCAAATTACTGTGTAGATGACCTCAGACACCTGAGGCTCTTTCTACTATCTCCCATATGCTAGGATTATAGCTGGGCATCACCTTGTCTGGGCTGTGTGTCATCATAGGTTTTATGCACTCTACCAGCTGAGATACATCTTCCACCTGCATGTTGCATTTTTATAGGTTAGTTTTGTTTGACAGTTTTATTCATGTTTAGAATGCTTTCTGATGACTCTCTCTTGCCCACACCCTCTTATTTTCCCCCTCCCAAGCCTCTCAACACCTCTTCTTTCCTAACAGTCTCTTACCAAGCCCTAACTTGGTTTTGTTTTGTGACCCATTTGTGACCATTGAATCAGAACTGTTCCGTTGGAGCCTCACTGAGTCACCAGTGAGCACAAAACCGCAGGTCCCACTCTCCCCGAATGCACCAGTACAAAATACTTCAGCAGTACGGGTGCTACCTACTGTATCTGGGTATTGGGCCTATTCTTGTGCAAGCCCAGCGCAGGCCTCTACAGATGCTGTGGTCTCATCTGTCATTTACGCTCAGTGTGCCATGGCTCTCTGGGTCTCTGCACTTCTCACCATTAATTAGAAAGAGAGGCCTTTCTGATTATGGCTGATAGTAACCTATGTTTATGGTATAAAGGTGCTTTTGTGAATTTGCTAAACAGTATTCAGTCACCTCCTGGGATTTATGATTTCCATGACCATGTGGTTTTTGTTTTTTTTTTTATTTTAGCCAGATAAAAACATGTACCACACATAGATTCTCTCCTGTGAAGTAAGCCTCAAATCCAAGCTGAGAGCAATTGGTGTCCCTCAGTCAGTATTGCCACCATTGCACAAATGAGCACATCTTTCCTGCAGCGCTGTATAGTGTACATAGCCAAATCTTTTTCTCAATGTATAAGCCTGTTACCTAAAGCAACAAGAAAGAGGTTCAGAATAATCCTAAGTGGAAGTCATTGTCTCAGCAGCTTTGTTCACATGAGATGTTCCAGCATGTGCTGACATTCTCCTATCAGTGTTATAGGGGCTTTTCAACATATGGTGCTAGAAAGATAACCCTGACAATTGAAGCAGCCAGACTGTTAGAGCTTGTGGTACCAACCTGATTAATCTCCTTTTATCTTTAAATAGGAAACAGGAGTCACAGCTAAGAAATTATTTCTGGGGTCTTTCTCTTAGGAAGCATTCATCCTTTAGTTGGGGAACTGTTCCCATGATGGAAGATCCACACACTTTTTCACTGTTGCCTGTTCTTTATACTATGGTAGGCAAGTAGGCATTTAAATGTGACTCTTTCCTTGGAACTTCTTGAGGTATGTGGAGAATTCCCCATCTATTTTGCTCAGGATTGTAGGCAGATGAGGAAGAAGTACCAACTCATAAATATTATGTCTCTATTTTTCTGGTGTTGGGGAAAAACCTGAGCTTCTGGCCAAGGAAATAATCCCCTGTGGAGAGCTGGCAGCTAGATGAGGACATCTTCAGAGGTCATCCACTTCCACAACTGTCTCTGTCAGAGGTGATGGCCCCAGGGGGAAAGCCCACTTTCAAAGGTCAACAATAACTTGTGACTTAAATAGAAAATTCTGGGTATCCATGAATGAATAGAATATTGCTTTATAAATAAGCAAAATGATTTCAACTCAACTAATATTCTTAAGTACTACGTACTGCCCTGTGTGAATGAATCATCATTATAACGAACAAAAATAACTCATATGTACTTTCTCCATTCAGGTGCCAGGCACTGTTTAAATATATGTATTTTAATCTTTCAGGACTGGATGTTTGCCATCTATTGAAATGCAGAGTATAGGATAATATATAGGTCAAGGAAGGAATATGGTAAGATATGCTCATGCAAGACTTCAAGTACATGCAGAAATACCTCAGAGGAAGTAGGCCCGAATCTAAGGGAATAAAGAAAGGACTAAAACCATTGTGTGGTGTCTTTTGGATAGAAGTTTGAGCTCTAGCTTCAAAGATGGAACCAGTTTCCATCCTCGCTCTGCGGATACACATCACTCCCCATCCTGAGCTGGTGTTTATTTTTTTCTCTTCCCATCTAAATTAGCAGACATTTTTCATGAGTAGAGGCTGTGGAAGAAACATACTGGTAACTTCCAAACTCAAACCTTAAGAGAACAATCAGTTTTTCATCATTTCCTTGTTGTACATCGTGTGGGATGCAGCTACCATCCTACAAGGAAATCCAAGTTAGAATCCCAATAAGGAATAGGGTTGTCTTAAGCCACTAGCTTTAAATAGTTCAATATGTAGTAAGAGAGACTTGGAAATTAGTACCTGGTGTGGTCTGAATGTTTCTTTCAGGATTTCCAGGTTGAAACTTAATTACCAGGATGACGTTAAGTTGCAAGGGTTTTAAAAGGCAATGAAGTTATAAGAATGAAATTCTAATAAGTGGAATTAGCAAATCTTGGAAGGGAATGGGGGAATATAAGCAAGCTCTTACACTCCTTCACCGTATCAGGACACAGCATTCCTCCCCTTCTGCTATGTGACGTCATGGCGTCAAGACACCATCCTAGTGGCAGAGCACAGCAGCCCTGAGAAACAGAGAAATTGATTTCAGCTGGTTGGTCCTGAATATTTTTTTTAAAGAACTACAACACTTTGGTTTATTTATTCATTATTATGTTTAAGTTATAATATGTTAAATGAATATAATTTTACTAGCTTATGAAGAAGTTCACCTTAAAACTAAGAAGAAAAGGTTTGGTTTTTGGTTTGGTTTGGTTTGATTTTTGTTTTTTTGGATACAAGATTCCTCTGTTAGCCCTGGCTGTCCTGGAATTCTGTCTGTAGACCAGACTGGCCTCAAACTGGCTTCAAACTCAAAGAGATCCGCCTGCCCCTGCCTCCCAAGTGTTTGGGTTGAAGGCATGAGCCACCACTGCCTGGAAAAAGGAAGAGTTTTTAATGTGCTGGCAGATACTTTCAAAGGTCGTTGAGCTATCATAATTTTCCCTTTGATAAAGGTTGCCTGGTCAAAGTTCACATAAATGGGGACTTTTATGATGTGAAAAGATTCTAGGAGTGAGAAATGCCTGTCTATATTCTTGTCAAACAAACAAATGGGAAAAAGCTGTTGTACTATATCACCAAAATTAAACAGCAAATCTTGTTATTTTTCTTAATGAACTGTCATCAATTATATTAATTTTTGTAAGATTGATAACATACAAGTTCACATTTCAAGTGATATCTTGGCTCAAAATAACTACAAATCAGGAAGAAATTCTCCAAGAAATAATCCTGACAAAAAGTATAATTTTTTTTTAAACTTTATTTATTTATTTGCCTTGGTGTTTGCCTGGAACTGGAACTACAGACAGTTGTTAGCTGCCATGTGGATGCTGGGAATCGAACCCGGGTCCTCTGGAAGAGCAGACGGTGCTCTTAACCGCTGAGCCATCTCTCCAGCCCCCCAAAAGTATAATTTTATTCTTTTTTAAAAAACACCAATCCTCACTGCATTGCTACACATTATTTAAATCAGAAACTTCTCATTCCCACTGTAGATGAGTTTGGTTAAAATCAGCTGTGAAGATGTAACCAAAAACCACAAAGGAAAAGGCCAAGGTGGCAAACAGCTTGTGTCTTTTCTGGTTTCTTGATCAGCTCCTATTTCATTTCAGATCCCCACATAATGCACCATTTTCCCCATCATCTTCACAACCACAGCCTGTAGACCTGTTCATCAGCCCAAGACTGAGGTCTCTGCCTTCCCCTGCCCGACCTGCAGCAGCATTTCTCTGTATATTGCTTCTAATGCAGGATATTCAGAAGAAGCCTTCCCAGCAGCTGTCCTCCATTTCTTATGATAATCACACAGTATATGTATGGATATTCATAGAGAGCTCTCTTCCTAAAGGCGTAATTTTTTTTGAGGAGGTCAAATTTTAAAGTGTGTGTTATGTTCACACAGGTGCTATGGCCATATATGGTGGTCATCGGGAAAACCTGCGTGTCTTTCCTTACCTTCTAGCTTGTTTTAGACAGGATCTCTTATTGTTTATTGCTGCATATACCGGCCTACCTGACCTGTGACCTTCTGCATATAATCTACACACGTACACCTACATACTTTAAATCATCCCTAGGTTACTCTAATACCTAACACAATATAAATGATATGTGAGTCACTGTGTTGCCTAGGAAACAATGACAGAATAAAGCTTATACAGGTTTAGTGTAGATGTGACTGTCTTGGTCCTAGCACACCATCTGAAGCTGGTTGAATCTGTGTATGAACAACCATAGATAAGAAGCCAGTAAATAGTAGACAGAAAAGAGAAGTGATGGATAGAAATAACTTGCCTAGCTATTCATCTTATTTGGGCAAGATGAGATAAGACATTTGCCTTATATGAACATATTCCATCAACGGGCAGTCTGTAATTGGTGGAAACTCAACTGCTGTGACTGATTGAAACTTAGCTATTTGTTACAAAAGTATTCTCATATGTTAGGATGTGATTTGTTTACATACTAAGTCATGTTGGAGTTTACCATATAATGATCCTAATGATGGTGACAGCTTTAGGCCAAATTTAGTGCAATTTCCCAGTGACATGGATTAGTAATGAGTACAAGACAGATGGAGTACCTAAGTCTACAGTCATATCACCCTGAACACAGCTCACCTCACCTGATCTGAAGCCAAGCAGGTTTGGATATGGTTAGTGTTTGGACAGGAGCAAGAACAGCCATGGAGCTGGCTAAGAAGATCTCCAGGCTGGTGACCAAGCACAGGGAGGCTGACATCAGCTGAGGAAGAAACTGTTCTCTTTTCAGGTAGAGTTCAGAGGTAAGAGTTTCACCATGAGACTGTTTGATGAGAGGTTTGATTTCACATAGGCTGATCCTCTGGGGGTAACAAAATATTCTCAAAGTAAGAAGAAATTACCACAGGGTAATGATCCATTACAAAAGCTACCTAGAAAACACCGCCTCCAGGAGAAGAACAGATCAAACGTGTGGCTGTCAGACTTGAAATCCCAAAAGTTTAAGTGGTTCCTATTAATCTTCCCATTAGGAAAAAAAGTCTGGGGAACTTTTCAGATTTTGTGGTATACAGCAGTAGTACTCTGGAGAATTTTTTAAAGATTTATTTATTTTGTATTCTTTCTGAGTATATATCTGAATATATGTATGTGCACTGCATGTGTTCAGGTGCCCATGGGGGCCAGAAGAAAGTATAGGATCCCCTGGAACAGGAATTACAGGCAGCTGTGAACCACTTAATGCGCGTGCCGGGAACTTAACCCAGGTCTTCTGCAAGAGCAGCAAGTGTTCTTCACAGCTGAGCCATGGCTCTAGGCTCAACCCCAGTTGTTTTTAATGACAGGATCACGTGGCTGAGGCTGTCCTGTCTCAAATAGATCTGTTTAGGCATACTGTGACATGCAGTTCAGGGTAAATATAAGCAAATGTCTATTCCTTTCAGGTAAGACTCTAGTAACAGAGTAAAGGAATGATTCCATTTGAACATTTGAATCTAATTTGGCAAATCAATGAGTTTATTATTATCTTGCAGGGTTTTTTTTTCAGAGGTGAACTTCTGATCCCCATCATCATACACCCAATTTTATGCCGGTGGTGGGGATCAAACCCAGGGCTTCCTGCATGCTAGTAAACTATTCTACCTTCAAACAGGCATGATCTTGCGGAAGGATGCCTGTGGTTCATCACAGCTGTTTTGTTATAGGCAGTGATGGCTGCAGGGCATGGTGATGATATAAAACACAGAGACCTCACAGCAGTTTTACAAAGTTTTAGAAAGACTTCTATCAGCTTAAGCTTGAAAGGACAGATAATGGAAAATAAAGACATGCTAAGAGACCTCAAACTCTCTCCAGGCAGCAAACGGGCTGAGAGAACTCCTCAACTGAACATAGGGGACATTTGGTTTTGTCTACTTGGTTTGGTTTGGAGCTTTTTGAGACAGAGTCTTACCACATAACTCTGGCTGGAACTCACTATGCAGACTAGGCGGGCCTCTGCATTGCAGTGATCCTCCTGTTTCTGCCTTCTGAGTTCTGAGAGGACGGGAGCACACTGCCACACCTAGCTCACATGCTTATTTCTTACAGGAAGGGAAGGGCAACTCAGAAGGGAAAGCCAGGAATCCACAGGGAAGAGCCAAGAGCCATGGAAAACTACTCATAAGGAAGAGAAGCACGCAGTGAATCCAGGGACATTCCCTGGCCCAGGAGTCAGAGCAAATGGTAACATGTGCCCAGCCCTATTTCAGAATTGCTAAGAATGGCGATGCTCGCCTGCCCTGTGAGCTTGGGACTTTATCGCTTTATTCTGTATTCTTTCCCACAACTATTTCTTAGTTTGTATTAACTTGCCCTTTTGATCCAAAGACCTTGATGCCTCCTCCCAAAGCAACCACGCAAAAGCAACAGCTGAGAAGCGCTCTGAAGGAGGAAAGCAGAAGGTGCTACATTATAATGATACCCTAGACTTGGTGCAGATTCCATCGTGGAATGAGAATTAGGGCATGTGTGAGTTTGTTTTGCACACTGGAGAGCTAGCCATTGTGTCAGCCAGAAGGTTAACGGTGGCAGATTATCAAATATGTCTGCCGTCCATTCCTTCTCTCTGCATGAAATGCCACACTTGATAAAGATGTAGCTCTCTTCCCTGGGAAATGGTCTTGGCCAATGTGAAGGGGGAAAGGGAACATCAGGAGTTTTGAATCCCTCTGTCTAATGATGCCTGCAGCTTTACCCTCTCCTTTTGGACACATCTGGAAGCAGAGCAAGGAGACCAACCACACGAGAGCACTTTGGTTAAGAGGCTGTCAACTGTCAATTCTACTTGAGCTCCCAGCCAGTGGTCAGAACAAATTTCTAGTGGTATGTTAGTGAGGCTATTTCTGAACAACCATCCTCCAGCTCCCTAGCCAATACCACAGACAGAAGAGCACCCAGTTAAGCCACAGGATCTTGGGGACAAGAGTTTGTTGCAGTTTTGAAACCACAACATTTTGGTTGGTTTGTTGTGGCAACAGGGAACTCAAACAGATAAGGATGTAAACATGGGGTGGGGGCGGAGGTCTGCAAGAAAGCGTGTGAAACGCTAAGATAAGAGAAAGTTTGGAGAGACTGAGAATCTTAGGTAAATATGGGGCTAGCAGAGACGACAAAAAAGAAAATGTTCAGAAAAAGGGAGCTAGCCTCTGCAAGCACACACAAAATGAGGAGGCTGCTTCACAACAAGGAGGGGGAATCGCAGCCTCATGAGTCTCTGAGAGCACCAGAAAGACCAGGCAAGCAGCCGCAGTCAGCTCTAGTCTCTGGTAAAGTAACATCACTGATGATCGTTGCCAAGCAGCGGCATCAAAGCAACAGCTGCAGAAGCTCATCTCCAGAGCTAAAGAGGTTTCTAGCAGGAAAGCTGACTCGCTTCAGACAGGACAAGAAGAGGAAATGTCAGGCGAAGAAACCTCTTGTCACCAAGTTATCTCTAAAGGAAATGAGAGTAGGTAGGGCTTTTGATAAATGGGGCCATGGGGTCAAGGGGAGTTTTCAATTAGCGGTTCAATACTTTCTGCTCTACCTTCGGGTTTGGCTTTTGGTAAATGGCCACCTTCAGACTAATATGTGGCTGCAGCTGTGGTTGGTTGGTGAGGTTCTGGTGGAAGCTGGGGTGTGGATGTGATGGTAGTGTTCTGAGGGTGAGGAGCATGGTGCCTGGTGTTCAGGTGTTCCATTTGTCACTGAGTAGCTACAGTAATGTGTTATCTCAGGATCTTGCGTCTCCTCCTTTCTAGAGGGGACACCCTAGAAGACATTGAAAAGCCTTCCCGGATCAATATTCAAGTTCAAATTTTCCTACATATTATGGTTGTATTTTGCTCTCAAAGTTAAAACAAAAATCTAGTGTATGAATATGATCTGAATATTTCATCATCTTGTTAAACAAAACATTTGGAGCTAATAGCCTTCACCCAAACCACACATAATACTATTATTTCCAGCCTAGAACCTATGATGTAGAGAGTACTGAGACAGTACGAAGTAAAGCACTAAGTACCCCGTAAGGGGCCAAGGCTACCCAACATCAGTCATTGCAGTTTCTTTTTACCTTTTGCTTTTCTTTCATACATTACATCCTGACTGCAGACTCCTCTTCCTCCTCTCCTTCCACTCCCCCAGCCTCCACTCTCCTCCTCTGTTTCCCTTCAAAAGAGAAAGAGTAGGAAAGGGAGGAAAGAAAGAATGAACAAGGGTAGGCCTCCCAGGAACAGCCCCTGAACATGGCCCAACAAGATACAGTAAGACTTGAGCCCATTGAGAACTGAGAAGCCTTAACTTCAACAGGGGAACTGGAGATGGAGGTTAGTGAGCACAGATTATGTCCTCAAAAGATGAGTGGTCCTTCACTGAGTGGTCCTTCACTTCCATGACCTAAGGAAGCATGTATGTCACTTAAGGTGTTGGAAATGCAAGATGTACATGCCAAAACCTTCAATCTCCCTCTTCCAAGGGCCAGCATTTTCAAGCTTTACTTATTTTTCTACTCATTGCCATTGGAAGATATCATCTGTCTCAGCTTCTTTGATATTTCCAATTTATTCTTTCATTCTTTCACGGGACAGGTTAAAATTTTGTTATATTGATTTACGTGTGTGTGTGTGTGTGTGTGTGTGTGTGTGTGTGTGTGTGTGTGTGCTTGGGTACATACTTGCCATGGCACACGTGTTGAGATTACAGGACAATTTGCTCTCTTCCCCCACCGTGTGGGACCCAGGGATCAAACCTAGGATATTAGACTTGACACAAGCACCTGTATTCACCGAGCCATCCTATGAGCTCACTAAGGGGCACTTTTGTTCCCAGGCACAATTAAGAATTAACTGTGGTCTTGTCGAGCAGTGTTTTCACCATCAGGAAATACACTTAGTTGAGGACAAGCTGCTGAGAGGGGGCTACCATCTCCCTTCCAGGATGGAAAGTGCAGGGAATCCAAGAGCAGCACCAGGCTGGTGTTTGGATGATTACAGGACGAGGGGACTGGGTCCAAGGGAGCAGGATACAGTGGAGGACAGTCTGTCAAAAAACACAGTGTGGTGGACACACATCTTCAAGCCCAGCTCTTGGGAGGCAGAGACACGCAGATGCCTTTGAGTTCAAGACCAGTCTGGTCTACAAATCAAGTTCCAAGATAGCCAAGGCTATACAGAGAAACCAGAGAGAGAGAGAGAAAGAGAGAGACAGAGAGAGAACAAGCTCAGAGGCAGGCAGATCTCTTGAGTCTGAGGCCAGCCTAGTCTGACAAAGTGAGTCTTAAGATAACCAGAGCTACACAAAGAAACCCTGCCTTGAAAAGCCACACACACAAAGCAAAACAACAACAACAAAACAACTTCATTTTCATTTGTCACATCATAATTGTAGGAATAGTTGGGTGCAATGTAATGTTTTGATACATGTATATGTTGTCTAATGATCAAATTGGAGACAATTAGCATATTGCCACTAACATTTATCCTTATTTGGTGGTGAAATATTCAAAATGTTCTTCTAGCTTTAGATCATATGATTTCTTATGACTGGCTACAGTCGTGCTATGTGCAGAAGAACAGCGACATAGTCTTTTCCAGCCAAGCTGAGATTGTCCTCCAGTCACCAGCCTCTCTGCTTTGTTTATTACAACACTTCCATCTTGGATGCTACATGAGTATTTACTTTCTGCCTTACTACAAGAGCTCAGCCTGCGTGGACATGCTGAGGTCAGGGTCTCCCTGACTCACTCTGGTGAGTACACTGGGGATCAGAGTGCTCGAAATAACTCCAGGATCCCTGTGTGTCGATCCCAGTGATCAACAGGGCTTGCTCCTTCCCCAGTTGCTGGCAACAGAGAAAATCAGGCTCAGTGTTAGAAGCTGAAGATCCGTGAGTCAAGAGTCTGGTTTTGTGTATAAAAGCTTCTGGTAACATATCAGACAGTTTCACTGTAGGAAAATCCTGGTCCATCTGTTTTAGGTCATTTCTGGAGAACTTTACAGGGAAAGAATTGTACCTTCCCAAGGTGTGACTGGGTGAGGCCTAGAGCCTGGAGCCTGGGATGAAAATGCCACTGACTGTAGCTGGAGTATAGGCTAGCCAGGCTCCTAACCAGTCCAGAGAGGAGACAGCCATCACATCCCTTGAGGGCTGAAGGTAGCTTCTCCAAAAATAAGAAAATGAAATCAACTGTGAGTGGCAGTCCTTTATCTTGCTCCTGACATTATTTAATGTACTCTGATCCCTATGTATCGACCCCAGTGATAAATAGCATGGATGCCCACTGCAAATGCGACTTCCCTGAAAGCACTATGGGGAAATGCCTACTCAGTCCAGAAACACCAACAGAAACATGACAAACACCTTAAGTGATTATTACGTGATTAAGCAGTGCTTAAACAACCCAGGAAATGGCCATGCCTTCTCTTGCAAAGACCCAAATGAAGTGTCTAATAAAAAGAAAACAACCTATAATTCCACCATTTCTTTTCTTACTTACAGTTTCTGCAAAATCAATAATAAAACACAAGCATTTACAATCCCAGTTTTCTCAAACTATACCTAAAAACAAAGGTTCCTTTTCTCAATAAAATAGTATTTCATTTGATAACTACTGCAAGCAATGGACCAATTCACCCAAGACTCTTGGATTTCCATACTGCTAAGTTCTGCCAGGGGGACTCGCCTAGTCCTGTGTGTGGTTTCTTTAGCCCTCCTCCTCCTCCCTGAATGACACAGAGAGGGCAACCTTCCTTTTACTATTGGAGCCATTTTTCAGAGAGACAGACAGAGGGACACAGGAAGGCAAGCAGAGAGGAACAGTCACCCTAGGTGTTTCAGCACGGAACCCAGGATGTGAGAGTAGCCCTTCATGAGGGCGAATACTAATGCTTATCACATAGAAAGCATCTACATATGCTGTCTTGCTAAATCTAATGTCCCAAACATCTGGAATTTAGCGATTGCTTGCTGCCATAAGTTATACACTGTTCCTCTAACTCAAATGTATCGCTTATTACCACAGATCACACACTAAAGATATGATGATATGAAAAGTGAAAATGGGTACTCAAAGGTACATGTGAAATCTTTATTACACCCTTCTGGGGTAGGTTACTACTAACCCTCTATCATGCATAGGGTGAATTCCACCTTGAACTTTGACTCAGTCTATCTCTGAGTCATTACATACAAGTAACCCAGAGAAGGAACTCACACTGAGTGATAGGAGGACTGGATTCAGCTGCAAATCTGTGCTTGCCAGGATCAGCAGAAGGTAGTGTATGCTAGTCACATCCTTGAGTTCACACATAGGGATTCACGTCGATATCTTAAGTGGTAAGGAGTGTAAAAACAACAGCAAAGACAGACCAACCTTTGGGGGTCATCCTAAAACTCATGCATGCCCCTGGGTCAGCCACAAGCAGCAGATTTCATTCCCACCTCTTTTCAGAGCAGATGAGAGGGAGAGGGTCCTCTACCCAGAACTTGCCCACCTTCCTCTTTTTCTAACTAGCCCCAACCTCAACAGTTACCCTTCTTCCAGTGAGATAAGGAAGCTTACCCTAGACATCTGCCCCATCCCAGCCTGAAGATAGACTTAGGGGCTACAAAGTGGCCTCATACCATTTGCCACTGGTCAAGGAGAGCACCAGGGAAAGGGGAGTACCCCATTCTCTCCTAGAAGCAGTCTATCCAGAAGCAGCCTTCACTCTCTGGGTCTCATCACTGTGGCCTGTTCTGGATTTGCTCACACAGTTACCAAATTAGAGTGAAGCACCGAGCAGAGGAAGCCAGGGAAAGCAGGAGGAAGTCCTGGAACTCATCCACCTGGAAGGTGCTTTGACAGACACTGTCCCTCCCCCAAGCTATTCTCCCCATCTGCCATATATTTAGGTGTTTTTATAGCTGGGCACCTGGCCATCTAGAGAGAAGAGATCTCTCTAAAGTTTGGTGGTCCAAGTAACTCAGCTCTGGCTGGTAAAATACAAGCAAAAATGTCATATGACAACCTCTAAGAACCTTCTCTATAAGACAGTTCAAGGACATCACCTCTACCTTATGAGTCTTGGTGGCTTGCAGGGGGTGCTGGTGGGGTGGGGAGACAGGGTGGTGGGGTGGGGTGGTGGGGCAGGGTGGTGGTGTTCAGACAATTAGTTTGGGTGTGTTTCTTGCATCCTGTCTCAATTATATGTTTTCTTATCTTCTACTCTATCACTTGCCAGATATTCTTTTGAGCCATATTTGATTGAATTTTTTTTCACTAGCAGCCAAAATCATACTAACTAATACATAGAATGAAGCAGAGTCTCCTCCACCGGTGTTTGAAATCTGCATAATAGTTTGATATATCAAAGATGGCCACACCACCTTACATACAATGTGAGCAAAGTTACCCAATAGAAAACAGCATTTCCCAAGGGCAGTTAGTAGACGTCTCCATCAAAAACTAAGGGAGAAAGATTGGGCATATAATTGAATGGTAGAACACTTGCCTATCATGGCCAAGGCCCTATATACAAAACCCCAGTGTTAAAATAATAACAACAAAACCAAAACAAATACCCAGCCCCCAAGGAGTCACCCAAAAAACAAAGTACAAATCACATAGTAATCAATGTGGCCACTAAGGGGACTGTGTGGGAGTTAATGCCAGGTATCCCTGAGTCTCCTAAAATATCCAAGAAACGTATTTCATGGGCTAGATGGAATAAGAATTAATGAAATATGCTTTATCACCACTAAATTCAATTGTTTTCCAGAATCAGTTGATGAGATTAAGGCTGAATTCCACACCAGTGAGGAAATAGATTCAGAAAGGATCTACAGATCATACACAAGTTCACATAACAAATTTCCCAATTTGAATCAACACCAAATCCCAATAAAAGGGTATTTCGGTGTCATTTTGTTTTCGTAATGAATGTCCCTGCCTTCCTCTAAACTGCATCCTTGCTTTTTGCCAGGAATTTCTCTAGCACTGGTTAAGAAATTAAATTATATTTACAGTAACTGCCACTTACCCAAGATAACCAACCTATTAAAAATGCTGGTACCCAGAAGTTTCCTTCTAAATATAAATTCTCAGACTCTACAATTCAACCCTTCACTTTTCATGACAAATTTAAAACTTTATTTTTTTGAAGCTTAATCCACGTACCCTCCTTAAGCACAAATAAAAATACATAAAATTTAAATTAATTCAGTGCTGGGATGATCTAATTCTTATTGTTGGATTATCCAGTCTTTAAACAATTATCTTTCCAGTTTGAACAAGTTGGCCTCATCTTTGGGGGACAAGAGAATCAGTAAACCTGGCAGAGAAAAGGCCCACATTTTTCCAAGGATGGGTCAGAAAATGTGTGATTTTCTTTCCCCCATGAAGGCTATTTTTCACTGCAAAGTGAAAAATCTCAAGAGACTCTGAAGCGCCTGAATGACATCCTAAGCTGGGGTGTTTATCAAAACTCTGGCAAAGCCAGGCCATAAACCGACTCTTCTAGTGTGGTTGCCAGAATTTTCTGTCTTCATAGGACTGGACTGTCTCAGGGAGAGTGTGTTCATGACTAGAACCAGCTGGGTCTAACTGGAGAATGCTGGGAACGTGGAAAACAAGCAAACAAGAGAAGAGTCTGCACTGTTTGGAGCTGCAAGAGAGACAGACAGATGGTGGTCATATCAGCTGCTAGAAGCCAAATTGCCTGGTTCCTCCCTTCAGTTTCCGGGAAACAAATCTGAAGAGGTTTATCCTTCCTGCCTTTGATAGGGCTTCAGAGAAGAAACTTGCAAGGTTGTGCCCATACTATCATTGTTGGGTCCAAAACAAACCTATGCAGTAGCTGAGGGCCACCGTATGCCATGCATCTGTCTCTGCCGTTGCTAAATGACCGTGTGTCAACGAGCTAGAGGAAACCACAAAGCAACCTATGGTAAATAATAGTCTGATTATGAATCATCTTCCCCTGAGCCACAGAGGGTTATCCTCAGTCATTTCAAAGAAGTGGACAATAAATCTATTTGGAGAAAAAGATTCTGAAGAGCCACAAGAGACCCTTAACCTAACTCTGTGGTAAACATAGTTGATCAAAGCCCATCACTTCTTCCAACTTCCTCCTTGTGTGTGTGTGTGTGTATGTGTGTGTGTGTGTGTGTGTGTGTGTGTGTGTGCGCGCACGCACGCGCATGCATGGCAGGGTAAACAGTGTAACAGTATTTTCTAGGCTCCCTTGCAGCTAGAGTCCTGGCTATCATTTTACTATGTAGAATTACTAAGTGCATGCCTCGTGCTCTTAGAAGCCAGAAAAGGCTATTGGATACCCTGGGACTACAATTACAAAGGTCGGTCGTGATCCATGTGGTTGCTGGGAATCAAACCTAAGTCCTTTGGAAATGCAGCTAGTGCTCTTAACCATTGAGCCAACTTTCCAGTTATTATCTTTTTGTTGTTATTTGAGACAAGCTCTCCCTCTATAGACTAGGCTGGCTTTGAACTCACAGAGATCCACTTGCCCATGCCTCCTTAGTGCTCAGATTAAAGGTATTTTTAGAAACAACAGCTAAGGAATGAACTTTCAAATTTGCCAAGTAGCTTCATAATTATGCATGATTTATTTACAGCCCAATGTCCCTATATTGCACTAAAACTCAGCTTTCCTAATAATTATTAGTCATGACTATAATTTTATAAGACATCAGATATTTTCTAATGTATTTGTCTGGGTTTTTTTCCAGATGATGTCTTATCATGTAGCTGTAGTTGGCCTAGAGCTTGCTATGTAGATTAGGCTGGCCTTGAACTTCCTGTGTCTGCTTTGAACTGACTAGGGCATGTGCTCCCTCTGATTTCTGCATTTAACCTTAAGCTGAATCCCTCTCTCCAGAAATGCCCATTTCTTCTAGTGTTGGCCGATGGGTGTGGGGTAGAGGGAATGAGAACTGAGGGCGGAGTAGGAAACTGACCAAGGGGAAAGTTTTACCCTGCAGCCTATTTCTGAACACAGGACCTGTGAGAGGAGACAGAAGGAGAGCCAGGAAATGAAGCCAAGGTTTGAGGGAAGGAAAAGTTCAACTCCATGTAGAGTGGAGAAGCCTAGGTGAAGGCAGACGAAGGTCTGCAGGAAAGGAGTTGGGTTGAACAGTCCCGAGCTAGGGCAATTGAGCGTAGAGCAATGAGCAGACAGGCACTGGACAGCAAGTTCTTCAGGTTGCTCAGAAGTTCACCAGGTCAGTTCTGATGAGTTCTTCAGGTCGCCTTAGTCAACTGCTCCTTAAGAATTAGGTCAAAATAAACTCAGTCTTCTAGTGTGTGTCCAGAAATTCCAGCATTCCTTTCAATATGTCCGCCCCCCTTAGAAATGCCAGGTAGCTCATGTCTCTTTGGGTCCCCTTGGGTCTCTTGAGACTCAGTGTCACTGCAATGCCCATTTTAGCTTTCTTCTGTGCCTCACAGTCCCAAGATTTTGCCTCTCCCACCATTTTCTCTTCTCAAAAGGCTCATGCAGGACGCCTTATAGCTGACAGGGACTTCAGCATGATGGTTCATTACAGAAGGCCACAGAGTCAACAAGAGTTCTTTTGTTAAAAGTCTCTGGGCCATTGTAGCCCTCCAGGAATCCCCTTAGGTCTCTGCTGTGGTCTGCACAGCTCCAGGGATTGACCTAACCAAGAGAGGGGAGAGAATGAAGAAAGGACAAACACGTCATCACAGGGACACAGAAAAGATGCTATCGGGTGTGCTAGGCTATTGGATGGAGAAGCCATAGCACCCAGAAACTCAATATGTCTATTATATACAATTAAACAGAAAAGTAGGAGGATTGTATAGTGTCATATGAATCCTAATTGGTCTTAAAATAAAAACTGAAACAGATACTGGGGTAAAGCTAGAAGATCAGAGAAGCAGAGAAACAAGCCATAGCCACTTCTCACCACTACTGAATGCTCAGGCCAAAAGGGGTAGATCCTGTCTCCACAAATCCTCAGACTGAATGCCTCTGCGTCCTCAGCCAAAAGGGAAGGGAGGAAGGTGAAGGGAAGAGCCGAACAAACTCCTGTCTCCTCCCACATTATATTCCTTTCTCTGCCCAGCCATATCACTTCCTGTCTCAATCTCCTAGTGCTAGAATTAAAGGCATGTGTGCGTCCCAAGTACTGGGAGCAGAGGCATGGGATTCCAAATGCTAGCATTAAAGGTGTGAGCCACCACTGCCTGGCTCTGCTTCTCTTTTGGACTGGATTAATCTCATGTAGCCCAGACTGGCTTTGAAACCACAGAGATCCAGAAGGATCTCTGTCTCCCAAGTGCTAGGATTAAAGGTGTATGCCACCACTGTCAGACCTCTGTGGTTAACTTTATAGCTGGCTCTGTCCTCTGGTCTTCAGGCAAGCTTTATTTCTTAGAGAATACACAAAATATCACCACAGTATATAAATGAACAAGGAGGAGAAGTTATTACATGTATACAAACGAGTAGGGAGAATTATTATATATATCTGAACAGGGTGGCAGGGTTGGCTAATTTTGGTAGGATTAGGCTCTGTAGAATAGTCTTCAAGTCATAAACCCTGAGGAGAGAAAACGATGCAGGACATTTTCTGGACACTACGTCAACATTTGCACCCAGACCCAAGGAAGGCTTTACCATCCTCTATGTTTATCCTGGAGGAAAGGAAGACTTTGTCACTCCCATAGGTGTGAGGCATGGGTCTTTAAATGACCTCACCTGTGCCAAAGACTCCGGACTTCACATTCTCCCTACTGCTGTCGGCGCCATTTGTGCTTCTGACTTACTCAACCATGTAATCAGGACCCTCTTTGGTCTCCACTGCCGGACTGATCCTAGTGAATTCTTTTTGATTTGGGTTATTTGTTGTTGTTTGTTTTGGAGACATTTACATTTTTTTAAATTCCTCTTCACCCAGCATAATCTGCCCAGATGGCGCCTTCATTAAGCAAATGGTCCATTAAGTCAGTTTGTTCCCTATGTGACTCTCTGCCATTATCTCATCAATCAGAGTGGAAGGTAGGTTTTCATTTGTGTAGAAGCATGAGATATAACACCCAGAGCTCAGATGGAGGGTGACTGTGTCTGTCAGCCTTCCAATATTGTAACAAAATACCAGTGCTAATTCCCTTACCTGGGGGAAAGATTTATTTCGCTCACAGTTTCTGTCATGGCTGCCTGGCTTACTCATTTTAGGTCTCTGAGTGGCAGAATGTCATAGTTGGGAAAAAGCAGCTGGTCTTATGGTGACCCGGAAGGAGGGGGAGATAGGGAGGACAGGCCTGGAATCCTAACATCCCACCGGAGAGGACACTGTTAGTGAGCTAATGTCAGTCACTGGAGTCCACCTCCTGAGACTTCCACCACCTCCTGGTAGCATCCGAGGCTGCTGGCCAAGCCTTTTAACATTGGTCTGTGGGAAGTATTCAAGATCTAAATCACCACCGTGGTTCTCTTTGGATGCCTCACACTGAGAGAGTGGAGGAGGACCACCTTCATTTCTGAAAGACGGAGCATCAGCAGGCAGCTCCTTCTCTTCCACTGCACTGCAGTGTGCCTCGTGGTGGGTTAAGAGGCTTTGCCAGAACTGGGCTCTTGAATAAAGATCTTTCTTCAGCAGCTGCTGGACAGACGAACAGACGGGCAAGTTTGCCCAGCTGTGCTTGGTAAGGGCTGGCTGTGGTAGTGGCGGCAGAAGCGTCTATTATAAGGAACTAGCATGACCACCACCCCTAACTTGACGGGTTTTCAGTTGGTCAGAGGAGCCAGGTGGGTGGAGAGGACCGGAACTCGGCGTTTACAAGCCATGTGATGTCCTTTCTCAGCCTCAGTTTCCTCTTTGGTGCTTCTCTTGTCTTGTCTTTTTCTACACTTCCTTCCATGCTCCCCAAATGATTTTACAGACAAAATAATCCTGAAAAAGAAATTAATGCCAGTATATATGCACTCATAAACAATGCTGCTTATTGCCTACAGGTTTAATACACGAGGCTTTCTAGAGAGCATAGAATCCATCCAAAGAGTTCATCTGTTCTCTTCTTTCTCATTCCAGGACAGAATCTCAAGCGAAGCAGCACACTTTTCACCATCATGATTAGATGATTAAAAGCCTCTGGTGTTGGTTTTGCGCATGAGAAGAGGCACACACTCACATTACCAATGCCACACGAGGGTTTATTTAAGTTCTCAGGTGGGTGCAGAAGCAGAGAAGCAGGACAGGAGGAGAGAGCAACCAAAACATGGTGTCTCTTTTTTTAAGAGAAGGGGTGTGCATGAGTTTACATAGTCACGTTTAGGGGCATGCCTCCATACAAGGTGCATCCCACTGGAGCCATGTTGGCTCAACCACGTGGAGTGCCAGGAATACTTACATCTGGGACCTGTCCAGACGCTGAAGAGAACTTTCCAGGGCAGTGATCTCACCCTCCCAACTACCGGCTCTCACCTGCTTAACCCATGCTGCCCTTCCACGGGCCTATAATGTGCAGATACCTGCACTGGGCAAACAGGCCTACATGATTTCTCCATCTCCTCCCCCAGTTACTGTTTGCTGGTTATAGATCTTTGTGGTCTAGTACTGGGGGCAGCAGGAGGAAGAATAAAAAACTTATTTGAAGA
This sequence comes from Sigmodon hispidus, assembly GCA_004025045.1. Lineage (NCBI taxonomy): Eukaryota > Metazoa > Chordata > Mammalia > Rodentia > Cricetidae > Sigmodon > Sigmodon hispidus. The sequence goes on from PVIH01002809.1 coordinate 31,965, forward strand.
AGTTGTTACAGGCATTGACACTCCGTGGCACAGTGGGCACACACTGCTGACTCTTGGTCTCTTTGGAAAGCATCTTCTAGGCCACCCCAAGACAAGTTCTTCCTGTTTATGCAATTTCTGTCCTTAGCTGGGTGACTGACTCATCCTTCTCTTAGCCCTGAGTTCTATCAGCCAAAACCTTTCCCTTGGGGAAAGGGAACAACTGTCATTTGCATATGTCCTGGCATTGTTGCAGCTCTCTACTTAAAGTTTCAAAAACAATCCCATAGTGCACTAGTGAACCATTTTCCCATTTCCTTCTAGTTAGGATCTGGGCAGTAGAAAAGATTCTGCTGATAGAGGAGCCATGGGAGCCTTCCTGCCAAAGTCAGTGAGTACTATGAGGAAATGGGCAGGTGGGCCTGGCTCCCATGAGGCTGCTGTCAGGGATCACAGGCACATCTTGGTCCTAGAATCAGTGCTGGACCATTTCCAGCTCTGTTCTCAGACATTTTTGTTTGCTTGTTTGTTTCTGGAAGGGCCTGTTATTAGGACATCAGACTAAAGTTTCTTGTAGAGATTCTGTAACTTGCTAACGTCTTTTACTACATAGCTGCATATTTAAAGCAACTGGTGGAGATATAGCATTAGTGACTATGGTGGTTTGAATGAAAATGGCCACCCTAGGCTCACAGGAAGTGACAGTATTAGGAGGTGTGGCCTTGTTGAGTGGTTGTGGCCATGTTGGGGGAAGCATATCACTGGCCTTGAGGTTTCAAATGCTCAAGGCAGGCCCAGTGACTCTCTGTTCCTGCTGTGTGGAATCTGGATGTAGATTCTCAGCTCCTTCTTCAGTACCATGTCCATCTCCATGCTGCCATACTTCCTGCCATGATGACAATGGACTAAACTTCTGAACGATAAGCCAGCTCCAATTAAATGCTTCCTTCATAGGGTTGCCATGGCCATGATGTCTCTTCACAGCAATTGAAATCCTAACTACGACAGTAACTAAAAACTCTTACCAAGACATGATCCCCATGTAATTTCTCTTCAAAAATGACTTCCAGTTAGCTTTCTTCTAAGGGCCACATTACCAACAACAAAACTTGGATAAATACAACCAACTGCCTTCATTGTTGTTGAATAACAGGCAATTGGCATAGCTTTGGGCTTTCAAACTGTTATTGTAAGAGTGTTTTTGTTATTACACACTAGGCCTGATCCCTAAGCTCTAGAACTATCTGTGCATGCAGCTTCTTCTAACTTACCTTCCATTCCTCCATGTCGCAGGCACAGAAACTCTTACTATTCCCATGATGCACTGTTATGCTCTCCATTGGATGTTCCCCAAAGGCTCCTGTGTCAAAGGCTTGGACCCTGAATGGTAGCATTTGGGAGAAGTAGTAGAGATGTTAGGAGGTGGGGCTGAATGGAAGGAACTAGGTCATTGGAAACATTCTCTTGAAGGGGATATGTGGACCTCGGGTCCAGGCTGCTCGACCACTGTGTAATGAGCAGCTTTCCTCTACCATGTGCTTCTTCCATGATGTGTGATCTTATTATGGGCCCAAAGGCAACAAACCCAAGTAACTATGGGCTGGAACTCTAAAACCATGAGTCAAACTCACACACTCCTTCTTTTAAGTTGATTTTTTTAGATATCTATCACAATGATAGGAAGCTAACTACCACACTGCCATGGACATCACTCAAGTTCTGCTGCCTCCTCATGTCTCTTTTCTTTCCCTCAGCAGCTAAGGAACAGCTGATGGCCTCAAGTTGACTGAACAAACTTTGTAATGTCATGGCTTATTCTGTGAGGTGGTTTAGACCTTTGTTTCAGATGTGGTTGCCATAGTACCTACTGTGCTTTTCTCAGCTTTGAGAGTTCTGGAAAAAGCTCTGTCATAGAGACATCCCCTTTTTAACATCCCATCTAAAATAAACTAGCATCATGAACTGAAATTTTCTAAAGAAAACCATACCAGGGACTAGAGAGATGACTCAGTCACTAAGAGCACTTGTTGCTCTTTCAGGGGACCCAGGTTCAATTCCCAGCAACCATGTGGTGGTTCACAACCATTAGTAGCTTCACTTCTAGAGGATGTGATGCCCTCTTCTGAACTCTGAGAGCACCAGACAGATGTATATGGTGTAGATCTATACATGTAGGGCAAACACTCATACATATGTAAAAGTTAAATCAACCTATAAACAGTTTTAATAAATAAAAAAATAGGAGGCACAAAACTCTAGTGATGTTATTTTAAAAAAATAGCAAAGTTAGTATGTCATTCAGTTTAAAAGTTTTTATCAAATTCTCATTCAAAAAAAAATGAATTGATTCAAGATTTCCCATCAGTGCTATCCATGCTAAAAAGATACACAAATCTATATTGACAGATACCACTAGATAGACTAGGCAGAAATATTGACTGACTGCACTGAGCAGACAAACTGTCACAGCAGTGATGCTGAAAGAGCTTTCTGATACTTCTGCCCACAATTCGTCCTCATCATGTGGATGAGGTAAGGATGCTGAAAGAAACAAAACCTTCCCGGACTCCTGTCTGTGAGTCAAACTCTTCAGAGAGCACTGGCTTGAGGTGGGAAGCCACATGCTTTTCTGTTATTTAATCCCAGCCTACCATTGTGAGATCCACCAGTCAACTGAGATGGTAAACTGATTTCTTTGTATAAAGGGCTTTCCACATTGTTCTTAGAATGCAGCGTCCTTCCAAATGGAAAGACTAGAAGATGTTCTGTTGTTTGTTGGTACTGCTGCTTCCTGGTGGCTAACACACACACACACACACACACACACACACACACACACACACACACACAGAGAGAGAGAGAGAGAGAGAGAGAGAGAGAGAGAGTCTTTCTTGATCACAAACTAGAGTACACACAAATCCCTCTCTCCCAACTTTGACATCAGATATTTCATTTATTTCTTTGAACCCCAAATTCTAGCATCCCTTCGCCATTTCATGTGACCTGTTTCATGCCTGACAAACCAGGACCTGCCACAATACATAGTATATAATAGATGATATAGTTTCTCTAATAAAGTTTAAAAGAAATTTTTACAACATTGCACACATGTACTGGCAACCTACTGGACAACATGCGTTAGAATTATAAGATGTAGGTCCAATAAGATGGCTCAGCCCATAAAGTCATTTGCTTTGAAAACCTGATGACCTGAATTCAATCCCCAGATGGGAGGAGAACAGACTCCTAAAGGTTATCCTCTGACAAGTATGCCCCCCCAAATGCAGGCACATATAAATAATCTTTCCGAAGCCTGTGATATGGTTTCACAAATAAAGTATATGTCATGCCGACCCTAATAACCCTATTGATCCCCAGAGCCCACACAGAAGTGAAAGGAAAAACAGAAACCACAAGATTCCACCAAGTTGTCCTCTGACCTCCACATGTCCACTGTGGCACATGCATCCCCCTCCCCACCTCACACTGCCTTCACACACAACAACAATAATAGGGTTTCCCATCTATTGGAAAAGGGTAGCATGGCCAAAGAGTTGGGAGTACAGACTGGATTCTCTGCTTAGTCACTACAGACAAATGGATGAATTTTATGTATATTGACTTAGCCTTAAAACAGATTTGAGACATGGTCTTATGAAGAGGTGTGTATAAATGTACCTAACAACTTTAATATTTATAGTAATAATTATTAATAATGGAGACAGATGTTAGCCTCTGATATGATAAAATAAATTAGAAATGTGTACTGGCTGTTTTTATGTAAACCTGATACAGGCTAGAGTCATAAGAGAAGAAGGAGCCTCAGTTGAGAAAATGCCTCCATAAGATTCAGTTCTAAGACATTTTCTTAGTTAGTGATCAATGGAGAGCACCCAGCCCATTGTGGATAGTAGCATCCCTGGGCTAGTGGTCCTGGATTCTATGAGGATGCAGGCTAAGCAATCCAAGAGAAGCAAGCCAGTAAGTAGCACTCTTCTATGGCCTCTGCATCAGTTCCTGCCTCCAGGTTCCTGTCCTGTTGGAGTTCCTGTCCTTATTTCCTCTGGTGATGAACAGTGATGTGGAAGTCTAAGCCAAATTAACTCTTTCCTCCACAACTTTCTTTTTGGTCATGGTGTTTCATCACAGTAATAGAAACCACAACTAAGACAAAATACAATAAAAGTTCACGTTACAACCACTTATAAATATATCCTTGTTTGAGCCAAAGGTATGTGTGCTGTTGAGATTTGAACACTCATCTATCCATATTTATTGACTGTCTACAATGTACCAGACACCATGTTGGACCTGGAAGACAGAGTAGAAGGAAGGACTCATAAGATCTCAGCCCTAAACTGGAGTAGTACCTCATACATGGAATCCCAAACACTCAGGAGGAGAAACAGGATATTTGTCTTGAGGTTGGATGAAGCCTGGTCTACATAGTGAGTTCTGGGCCAGCCTGAGCTACAATGCCAGACCCTCAGGGAAAAAAAAAATAATTATAAGAGGAAAAAAACTCAGCCCAGACCTCAAAATATGGATGATCAACCAGCAGCTGTCTACAGAATGTGAGACACGGGTCTACCAGATGCTTATTTGTGTGGACTAAGGCACCTCATCATTTTTTGTTCAGTATTGTTCATCTACTAGGTGGGTATAGGCTCCTGTTCAGCCTGTGCCTTGTTACTGCTCAGCCAGCTGTGACCCGTGGGTGGGATCATCTGATGGAAAACACGGTTGTGGCCTCCTCTGATGCAGGCAGGCTGGCCTCCTACACAGTGAGCAGACTGGGCCCACATGTTGACATATTCTGACTTGAGTGGGTAGGTGTGAGAGATCGATAGAGGTCAAAGGACAATGCACTGAGGCCCAGAGAACAGAGTGGCCACTGGTGCCAGTCTAAACACAAAGACTAGATGGAACAGCTGACTGGGCCACTCTTGTGGGGCTTCCTCTTCTGACCTTTAAGAACCTTTAGTTTCCACTGATGCTTAGGTTTGTTCCTGTCTCTTGCCTTTAGGAAAAGCCAAATCCAGCTCATAAGCTAATTCATCTTTCAAATTTCCTCCCAAGGTCTCAAGAAAAAGGAACTCCTTTATTTGACCTCACCATCTCTGTCTTTGCTACTCTGAAAAGCTGGAAACTCTCTGATACTATCTGTCTCTTTCTCTTGCCCTTTCATTAATTAAATCAGTTGCCATTGAGACAGACCAGAACAGCCCACTGAGAGTGGTTTTGGTTTTCGCTAAACCTGAGTGCTATCTCCAACTGTGTTGGTCAGTAAACAAGCACCAGCTACCAGAACCTCAGTTTCACAATCTGTGAAATGGCATTAGTATCTGCCTCATATTCTTACTGTGATTAAGTATAATGCTATAAGGACATCCCCCCCATCACCCCAACCCCCACCCCCACAGGAGGCTGGCTACACTTAGGGCTGAGTGAATATTCACAACCCTCCAGCTTTCTACCTGACAGGTATTTTACTCCATTGTCTTATCCTATTTTCTCTGACACACCCTAGAGTACCAATAAGAACCTCCTTGTCTACTGTCACAGATATTCTCCCAAGAACATTTGGTGGTCCTTCACAGCCAGGATCAGAACATTTTGATGACCTCTTCAAAGCCAATCGAATCAAAAGTCTCAACTTTTTATTGCTCCTCTCTCTCATCATGGGTGTCTCTATGTCTCTGACCTTCCCAAACAAGATGAATCACTGACTCCCCCAAATCCTCCCTGCCCAGAATGCCAGCCTTCTATTCTGTTGGCATTCCATCCATTTCTTCATCCTTTCGTACCCATCATGCTTTTCCAAGTCACTAGTTAGCATACTTTTTCTGAATCTCCTTGGGACAGTATATGTAGAACCTACTCTTACTTGGTCCTGTGCCAGATGGTTCGTGTGTGTGTGTGTGTGTGTGTGTGTGTGTGTGTGTGTGTGTGTGTGAAGGGCAGGGCTTGTTTCTTGTCTCCCTGAAGGAATTAATTCAGGCAGGATACAAACAGTTAAACAGAAACTTACTTAACAAAATAGCAGTTTAGTTAAAGCTAAGCAAAGCTCTCCATGAGGGATTGGTGTGGGCTGCCCAAGGCAGCCTTTCTTCACAGCACACAGATAAAGTTGCTGGGCTCAGCCTAGTAGGTTCTGTGCTGTGGATTTTAAAGAAGTCTTATGAATATTTTATGAATATTTAGGACACAATGGATTAAAGTAGTGAACTCTGTAGGGAACCCTGCCCCCATCCCTGCAGCGGTCAGCAGGAGTGAGTCCATCTCCCTACTGTCCTGGGCCTAAGGCAACTTAAAATATAATCACATATTAATCAGCCCTATGTCTCCTCTTACCTGTTTAGCTTAACTGCCTGACCGCTAGCCCCAAGCCATTTTATCTACCTTCTTTGATGTTTTCAACTTTGCCATTTTAATCCTAACATTTTGGGTTAGCAAGACAGCTTACTGTGTAAAGATACTTGCTACCAACCCTGATGATCTGAGTTCAATTCCTGGGGAGCCCACATAATGACAGGAAAGAACCAACTCCTACAGGCCTTTCTTTGTCTTCCATACATGAGTCTGGGCATGTATGCAGTGCACATAGACATTCTTGTATTCCACAATACACACCACCTTTATGCTACTGTGGCTTCCCAGTTGAATAGCTTCAGTGTTGTGATACACAGATTAGAGATGTAAAAAGTACACTACTTGGTACAGCATAAAGCCTTAACATGCCAGAGAGCACCTGGTTTCCTTCTTCACAGCTTGCAGGTAACTTTGCCCTGTTTGGACTCCACTATCCTGACTGCAAATGACCAAGCAGGGCTTTGCACTTGAGATGAAGGCATCTGTTTCACAGATTGTCTTTTCTAGTAGGTGTGCTTTGATATACATTAAGTGAGAGTAGCTGGCCGTGTGCAGTGGCAGAGGTCTCGAGCCTCAGCACAGTAGAGGCTGAGGTATTGGTGAGAAGTTCAGCAGCCACAAGAGATGAGCGAATAGACACCATGAGATAGAAATGCTACCAGATTTTCAGTGGACACACCAGTTAAAGCTGTGGGTTAGAAGAAAGATTGTCATTTGAATTCCTGGGGTCCCCTGGCTGTTCTCTGGTCCCCATAGGATTTAGACTGAGAAGAATGAATACAGTAGAGATAGAGGTAGAAAAAGAAAGATGAATGCATGGATGAGTAGAAAGGGAGAGAAAGGAAAAACTCAAAGTACACAGCAACGGAGGCAGCAGCTTCACACGGTGAGCGGCTGCCTCCTACATGACCTTTTGAAGTCTCCAGAAAGTGCACCTCAAGTATTTATCTAGGCTGATGAGATCCCTGGGCTCCTTGGACTTCATCTGATAGGGTAATGATCTGCAGCCAGCTGGCTACCCTGCCTTTTCACCTCTGAGTTGTATTTCATCAAAGTGTTTCTCCTTCCAGATCTTGTTCGGTTGCTTATCAGTAACTCGAGAGCCAAGGAGACAGAGGAGTTTACACCCAACTCATTGCAAGCCCAGGATGAAAATCATCTGCAGGGAGAGACTGTATTCTGAAAAGCATCTAAATCTCACCATCCACATTTTATTAATTATATTACTTTTTTTATTATTTCACTTTCCTTGAGACTCAGTCTCACTATGTAGCTCTGTGTACCCTGTTATTCTAGTATAGACCAGAATGACCTCAAACTTGTAGCGACCCCCCACGTGTTGGTATTGTAGACGTGTACTCCCACACTCTGCCTCATCCTCCTTTTAGAAAGGGTACAGGAATCTCAAAAGCACAAAGTATTTGTTCAAGACCACCCAGGAGCTACAGACTACAGCCTTCAAATCCAGTACTGATCTTCCTCTGTGGCAGTTTACAGCTACATAACTCTTTCACAGGCTATCATTGGAACAACACTGATTATTGACTCCAGTTTTTCTACAGACTTTTAAATGCCCTAATCCATAAGTATTCAGTGTTCACCTGGGCATTGTGATATACTGAGCTGAGTATTGTAATTAAAATGATAATTTTATAGCACCCAAATTAGAAAACAGGTGGTGCATTTGAAACTACATGCAAGGACTCACCATGCCTTGCAATAATCCGTCACTGACTCACTCTTCTGTGTCTCTGTGTCTCTTTCTGTTTCTCTCTCTCTTCTTCTCTCAGTGTGTGTGTGGTTCTCCTCCCCACCCCCAGGCCAAAGGACAACCATTGGGTAGGTGTGGGTCCTCACCTCTCCATCTTGTTTGAGATAGTGTCTTGGTCTTATGCAGGCTGTGCTGTGTGGCCATAAGCTGGAGATTCTGCACCCCTCTCTCATTTCAGCTAGAGGTACACTAGGGTTGCAGGCTCTTGTCCTACCACTCCTAGATTTTAGGTGGGTTCTGGAGTCTGAACCCAGGTTGTCAAGCTTACAGCAGGCATTTTTAACCCATGAGCCATCTCCCCACCACTGTTTTAAATCTTCCGTGCCCCTTTTTCTTCTTATTAATAAAATCGTTCTTTCTTGAAAAATACATTGAGCTTTGAGCTTCCTCGTTCATTCCCTGTTTCTAGACTCAATAATTGGTCCAGGCATCATGAACTTTGCCCAATCGTAATTGTCTTTGAATTTTAATCTGTACACACATATATAGCTTTAAAAGCAACTATGGACAGTTCAAAATGTGGGTGTGTTCACTAAAGCTCTATTTATGAAAACAAGGGGTGAGCCAAAGCTGACCATAGTTTTCTGACAAGTTATAGGACCAGCTATTCTAAAAGCAAGTAAAAATGACAAGTGACTAGGGATATAGTTCAGCTGATAGAGTGCTTACCTTGAATGCTCTAGACCTAAGCTCTATATTCAGCATTACAAAAACCAAGTGTGGTGGTGAATGCCCATAATCATTGAATCTGGAGGATCAGAAGTTCAAGGCCATCCTCTACTATGTAGTGAATTCAACGCAAGCCTGAGATACATCAAACTATATCTCCAAGCATTGATATTAATATAATAATTAAAATATCAATAAACTAAAAGTGGATCTCTGTGTCATAAGCCATTCATGCATAAATAGCTTAGGCTTCCTCTGGTATCTGTAATATGTCAGAGTCTCATAGTCTGCCTCACTACTTTGCCATCCATGAGATCATGTCTTTTAGTATGTCCCATGGCCATAGTCCAGACATCACAAGGGTGAAAGAGTTGGGGAGGAGAAGCAAGGGAGAGATATATTCTTTTCTTTTACAAAGGACTATCAGAAACAGCACATAGGACTCCCACTCATATCCCATTGGTCCAACCTTTAGTAATATGACCACCCTTATTACCTGCAAAAGGAAGCTGGGAAATGGCAACTGTATTCTGAGCAGTACTTGGCTGCTACAAATTGATGATGGCCCCTAGTGGTCCTCTAGCCTTGATGAGTGTGTCAGCTAATTATTCAAGTTTCTCTCAAGCTGGATGGGTCTTTAGCACTTCTCAAAAGGCCTAGCCTCCCTCTGCCCACCAATCATCAGCCACTGGCTTCCCAGGAAAGTTCTGCGATGTTCACTAGGCTAAGTTTCCTCAATGAAGCTAGCCCCAAAAGATAAGGGCTGAGGGCTGAATTCATCATGCATCATTCCTAGAAGGGACAGGATTAAACAGCACAGTGAATGCAGCATATACTCCACCAGGGCTTTCTGTAGTCCTGAACCTTTTAATTCCTATTGCTTAGGGCAGGAGTCATCCAACCTAAATCACTGATGATAAGAGGCTGGTTCAATGTGGCCTTTATCACTTAGTCTAAGATGGCTTAGGAAAATTTCTTTGCTTCCCACTCAAACACACATAATAGCAATTCTGCATGCCAGGAGTTTGCTTGCTGACCACAGAAGTCAGCTGTGGCCATCTTGAGAGAAACCAATCTGTTTCTTAGAATGATGTGACCCTCTCAATCACAGGTCAGCAATCATACAGAGATTGCCCCCTCTTCCACTCAGCTGTATGTGGAAAGCAAGCTCACATAGGAAGGACCTACACCTCTCAATTCACAGGGTCAGTGGACAGGGTGTCACAGGGCTATATTCTGTTGTTAGACATCTTAAACGGCATGCTTGGATTACATTCCAGGCAGAAATTGTGTACACTGAGAAGAGGTATTTAAAATGGTATATAAATGTCTATGTTCAGTAGACTATACATATATATTTATATATTTCAGTATATGTGTTATGGAAAGCAATTTTGTCTACCTCAAAGTACCTGGAGAAATGCTTACTAGGCCTTGGAGCATGAACTCAGAGGAGGGCTGTGCCCACCGGTGAGGCAGAGTGAGCTATCTCAAGAGAGGGACCCACATGTGCAAAGGCACAGAGGTAAGAAAGAAGCTGGAGTAACCTAAAGCACTTGGCCTTGCTGCCAGCCGTGGACTTTTTGCCTCTTACCCAGGTGCCTGGGAGGCATCTTTGGCAGCTGTTCAGAGGGAAACCTGCCAAGAGTTGAGTCATCAGAGGCAATCACTCCCTGTTCCCACCTTTCTTGAGCCAGTGCCCAGGTTCCTCTGGGCCAAGCCAGGCCCCGCCTGATCCTGTTGGACTCGTGCTCTGCCAGGATCTCCACCAGGGGTGGCACGGCCTGGGACCCCCAATGCCTTCCAGATGATGGCAGCTTCCAGGTCAGCACAAGAGACTGGTCTGTTCCCATGCAGGTGAGGCTTCCACTGATGCCAATCTGCTCTTAGGAAGCATGTGGCAGGTGTGTGTTGCAGTTGGGCTCTGGAACATAGCTTCTGCTTGTCCTATTTTAGCATCAGACATGGAAGGACTCCCAGAGGGATGTGGAATTTCCACTGACAGCACAGAGGAGATGAAGTTTGCCAACTACCAAACCATTGCATAAATACAATAAAAAAAAATCAGCCTCACTATCAGCAAATTTGCAAGCTAACAGCTGCTGGCATTCATGGAGCAGTGAGGGTATAAATTCCTATAAAACCATTGCTTTATAGGAATTAAACTATGGCATCATTACAAAGACCCTAAAACACAGACCCTACTGAAGAGGTTAAGGAGCTCAGGCAGTCTCCTTTACTTCGGGCTGTTTTAGCCCAGCATGTGGTGAGATCTAAAACTCTCTGTATTCTACAAGTTATTGACACAATGTTCTTTTCATAAAAGTTGTCTCAATTCATCTTCATATCATAGAAAACTAAAACCCAAGTGAGTGCTGTGGGTGCTCAGACTCCTAGCCTGGTCATGTTCCTACATTGCCCTGTAGTGAGTTGGGATATATGGATCCTAAAAGGACACTGAAGTCCTTCACAGAGAACTTGCTTTAGTTTTCCTGTCACTGTGATTTTTTTAAAAAGTTGACGCAGGTAGCTTAGGGAAGGAAGGGGTTACTTTATCTTATGCTCTAGGTCTACCCATTGCTGAAGGAAGCCAGGGCAGGAGCCCAGAGCAGGAGCCTCAAGGCTTGCTGCCTCTAACCTTATACAGCCCAAGGCCTACCTGCCTAGAGATGGTCCCGCCTGTAGTGGGCTAGGCCTCTTGTATATCAATCATCAATTAAGACAATTCCCGCAGACCAATTTCTGTCTGCATTTGTCTCAACTGAAGGGCCCTCTTCCTAAATTACTTTTGGTCAGAGTATTTCATCACAGCCACAGCAATGACATCAGACGAGGAACCTTAGAAGGATTTTAGTTTTCTTTCACATCCACAGCAGAGGAGTTTGTTTGAATCAGAGAAGGTCTGTTGTGCATAGACCTAAATATATTCACCTGTACTTTCTTGTGCCTCGCTGTGAAGCACAGGGTTGTGAGACTTCCAGCCTTGGTTTATCCTGGGGAGGGGTAAGTCTTCAGTGAGGAGTTAGGTCCCAGCCCCAAACTTCTCCTCCGTGTATTCTTGGGTTTGCTCCATCCTCTGGTGGAGACAGCTCTGGACACATAGGCTAACACTGCCCCTTGGTTTCCCTGTCACCCAGCTTCAGCCATGCTCCAGTCCTCGGCCAGAACAGCACCACGGTGAGTCAGTCCTGCCACTTTCCTTCACTTGTTCCCTGTATTGTCACACTGTCCATTCCATTGCAATCCTCCAAAGACAGCAGTTTCTTATGCCTAAGCATCACACTCCTTCTGTGATTCCAAGAACAAGAAAAACAACAACATGAAAAGCACCAGTTGTGGTGGTATATTATATATTTAATAAAAATCATTCTGGAATATCAAAGGACAAAGACATCTCTCCAGTCTTTCTTGTTTTTTTGTTTTTTGTTTTCAAGACAGGGTTCTTTGTGAAACAGTCCTCCCTGTCTGGGAACTTGCTTTGTAAACCAGGCTGGCCTCGAACTCACAGAAATCCACCTACTTCTGCCTCCCAAATGCTGGGACTAACAGAATGAGTGACCACTGCCTGGCTGTTAGATCTTGAACTCACAGAAATCCAGAAAGATTCCGGTCTCCTGAGTGATGGGATTAAAGGAGTGTGTCACCACTCTCTGGCTTGACTGTGACTGTGACATCCTTCTGTTTGTTTCTCAATGTCTCAAGTAATTTAGATTTAGTGTCAGCATGATAAAGACAGAAAGATACATAGACAGGGGGGAGACATGAACTCTCAGGTCACCAGATGATGAGACATCCCAGAGCTTGTCAAATTGGGTCACATCGCAGTGATGGACTATGAAGTCAATTTACAGGGCTATAACAAGCATTTTATAAAAGAATGGTACAGGGGACAATGATGTTAAGTATCACATGGTATCAGAGTATTGATTCAAGAATGTGCCATATTATACTAATTACTTTACATCTCTGTGACCAATACCTGACAGAAACAACCTTGAGGAAGGAAATGTTGACTGTAGCTCACAGTTTCAAACAGTCAAGTTCATGGTCATCTGGCCCCATGTGCTATGACAGAGCATCATGGTTGCTGAAGTATATGGTGAAAGCTTTGCTTCTTGGTTGCTAGGAAACAGAGAAGGCAGGATACTGGCACTTTTCTGTCTCCCATTTTTCATCTTTTTACTGTCTTGCTACCAAGGATGGTAACACTCACATCCAAGTTCATTCCCCTTTGCTAATTCTCTCTGAAATCATCCTTATAGAAACATTTAGAAATGGGCCTCACCAACCTCCTACGTGACTCTAAATCCAGTGGAATTGAAATGTGTCTGCACATGTCTGAGTATACCAAAATATGCAGGTGTAACTGATCCAAAAAGAAGCTGGTATCAGCTTTAAGGCAAAAGATCAGAGGCGATCAGTCTGATAAACTGAATAATTATCTCTAGCAATATCAGGTTTTGGTTATTAGGCCATGTCAATGTTATTCTATATAGAAAAAAGTTTTTGCACATGTGACTAATGAACTATATGACATGGAGATTAGGTTATACTGGACTATAGGGGGTGGAGGTATGCCATCTCAGGTTTTTTAATTTTTACATGTATGTGTAGTATACATAAGCATGTATGCACTAGTGTGGGGGCCTGAGGTTGACATCAGTTGTCTTCTTGAGTTACTTTCCACTGAATATTACTGAGGCATGGTCATTTGCTCAATATTCCAGCTACTTTAACTAGCCAGACTACCCTAGAGATTCCCTGTCTCCACCTCTTGTGTGCTGAGACTATATGTAGGCTACCATGAGCATCTGGATTGTATGTAGGATCCTAATCCTGGTCCTCACACTCATGGCCATGAGCTTTACTTACCGGATCATCTGCCCAGTCCTATGGCTATTCCAGTAAAAGGAAAAGGAAGGAAATCTGACCCAGACAGAAGTTTGACCTGTTGATAGTTGGGTTGGATCCAGTGAAATAGACTTCAGGCTTATTGCCTCTAGAACTTAAAGAATATGTTTGTGCTGTTTCAAACTTCTAAGTTTGCAGTCATTTGTTACAGTATTGCAGGAAACAAATACCCTCCTTCCTATTTACTTCTGGTTGTTTTTGCATGCTTGGGAGAAATCCCAGAGGAGGCGCCATGCCTTTATCAGAAGGGAAATGATATGATGGCAGCCAGTCATTTAACAATAACCTTGGACTATTTCTGTATTTTCACACCTGGTCCAACTTCCCTGGTCTAGGCTAGCAACTGTGCTGTTTGTGTGCGCACAGCGGTATATGGAAATGAGGTCATGGTGTGGGATGGATTCCTTCTGTGGGTGACTGCTCAAAAGAAGGTCACTGATGCAGATAACCTAGAATACACGTTGACAAACTCTTTTTAGGTCACCGTTACCATGTCAAATGTAAGGTTGAATATTTTCATGGAATGTTCTCTATGGGCTCCCAAGATCCATCTATAGACACAGAAGAACCTATGGAAGCTGGTTTTAGAAACTCAGCTAAGGATCTGTGAAGGAACCTGTCTCTCACACCTTATACCTCAACTGTGCAGGCTCACCTCTCCTGGGTTGTACGCACTTGCCTCCTCTCCTCCAAGTGTTCTTGGCACCTGTTCATCACCATGGTGCCACCCACACAAGGTTTCAGGCTCCTGAGAAGCCCATCCCTTGCTGTGCAGGCTGAGACCCACCCTGGCTCCCTGCCCTCGCCCTGCACTCTCCTTTCAGCCTCTCAGAGGTCTGCTGCAGTGTGTCCCCAGCCCACTGTGGGCCAGAGACTCAAAGCACTAAGTTATTCTAATCCTGGGGTCTTACAAGCAATGCTGTCTTTTTGTTGTTCTGGGTTGTTGTTGTTGTTTAATGTCTAGATTTTAAAACAAACCAAATAAGAACATAGCCTCTGGGCTCTACACAATGCCTTTCTCTGGAACTTGTTTTAGGTTCTTTATTTCTCAAATCTCACCCCATCCCACTCTAACATGAAGTTACCCAATTAGTGGAGGTGGCTCCTCTACCTAAAACACTTCTATTTCACTAAAACCCCTTGTCAGATTGGGCACTTTCTGTCCTGGGTAGGTTGATTGTTATTAATAGTCGTTATGCCTCTCTTACTGCAGAAACACCTTGGGCAACAAGCCCCTGACCGCTTCCCAAACTTCTTACATATTTCTCAACTTAGGTCACACCTGAGCCAACTGTACCTTGAGTCTACCTGAAGTGACTTCCCTGAGCCAGTGTCTGCATGACCCAGGTGTCCTCTCGAGAAAGATGATGTCCTTGCACATGCTCCTACCTGCCAATCATAATAGTGGCAACCATTACTCAAGTGTCTCGAGCTCTTTACAATCTGTCATATACATCTAATCATCTGATCCCACCACATTCTTAGGAATTGTTTGTGTTTGCGTAATCTTATTTTATAGGTTAAAAAAATAACACTCAAGAGTTCAAAGGACTCATCATACTATTGGTGTAGTAAATAGCAGAGCTAGCCTTTGGACCCTATTTCCTGACTCCAGATACTATCCACTTCCCATTCCATCTCTTTGCTTGTGCTTTCTGAATAGTAAAGCTAAAACAAAAGAAAGAGAAAAGAGATTCTGTCTTTTCAACAGGGCTGTGAGCCTGAGTTACACAGAACCATCCTTCCTCTGAAGTTGGCTGAGTTTATACAACAGGCTTCCCACTATGAGTAGACAGCATAAGTGAAAACCTACGCACCCATGGGTTCCTGAGACTATCTCTCCACTACTTTGAGACTTCTTGGGTCCTAGAAAAGTTTATAACTGAATTCTTAAATGCCAGTATTTTGAGTCCAGGCCTATGGATCTCAAAGTCATGAGATTTGGGGTCAGACACACCAAGATAGCAAACTCATTTTACAGCCCGACTGTATCTATTCTTTCCATGCATCTTTGCCTATTTAGGGGACAAGAACCTGAGGCATCATTCTCGGGGATCCCTTGTTCAAAGGCTTTGGAGAACTCCAAGATGGCACAATTAAAACCGTAAAAGGGGCTTGCCGGGTACAGAAGATCTACTCCTTTTCCTTCCGTGCCTTCAGTGTGCCCTGCGGATAGCCGCAGATTCATGTTCAAAACTCTCCCAATTAATTACTGAAGATCTCACCAGGCCGGGTGTACACACATCATGAAACTGGCAAATCATTCCAACCATGTGGAGGGATGTTGGAAGTCATTACTTCACTAACCCTTCACCACAACTCTTGAAGGGAGCATCTTGTCCCCATTTAAAGATGAAGAAGCTGACTTGGGGCTTCGTCACTTGTGGCTTATTCTCATAGGAAGTGGTAGACTCAAGATCTAAGTACGATCATCCCACCAAACAGATGGAAGTACTATTCAGCTGAGGATGCTGAAGTTCCATTGGGTTCGGCAATTACCTACCCATAGTCATAAGTGCTGGTGGCAGGCAGCTGAAACCTGATCTCCAACGGCTTTCTCTATCAGAAGCTCTTCCCAGAATCCTTCTGTGTGCCTACCCATGCTCTCCCCTCTCTGCTTGGACCAGGACCTAAATACAGATTTTAGAAGGAAACCTCCATGGTTTGTTGAGTGATGAGTCCCTATGTGTGGACCTTCAGGGTTCCCTGAAGGCTGTTATAACCTCTCACATAGAGATGGCTCTACCCAGCAGAGGACCGGAGATGGAAAACCCAAGTGTCATGGCCATGGCCATCCAGAGTCATTCTTTGCAATCCTTCTTGGGGAAGAAGATCAGACTACATAATCCAGGGAGCCAAAGGATGCTCTTCCCTCCTATGGCCTGGCTTCCTACATCCCTCTTATCTCCACCCCCATGCTTGGCATGCAGTCCAGGCCTGCCTGGTAAGCCCTTCTTTGTGACTCCCTTATTTGGCCTCCAAGCCTCTGGCCATGGTGAAGAAACCAGAGCAGAGCACACATCCTCTTTGAGTGACACTCTAATATGTCTGGAGGAGATAACTTTAGGGGACACAGCTGGATCTCCCAAGGCAGGCCTGTGTCCTGATTGCCAGCATCCCAGCAGGGATCAGGCCTATAAAATTAAGATGATTTCATTAGAAAATTGTTATAACAAACTCTTGGACACATCATAATCATTGTTTTCACCATGAGCAACAGCCTGTCTGTTTTTTCTCTTTAATTTCCTTCCTCCCCCATTCTCTTTCTTTCCTGTGCTGCAGGAACCCATCTTGCCCTCCACCACTGAGCCTCACTGTTTTACTTTGCTTTTGAACTGTGTTGTTTTATGCCAGGCACTGCTTTACACATTCCCACACATTAATCTACTGTTTGAGAGTGGCCATGAGGTTAGTGAAGGGGCATTGTGGGCAATAAACCTGCTCCAAAGAGACACCAACAAAGATGTGATTTTTCTAAGGACACATGACTCAAGCGTGTGTGACCTGGTTCCAATGGTCACAGGATGAGCTCAGGATCTGGTGTTATCTCTCTGGACTTGGTTCTCTTTCATGTGTTGGTTCCACTCTGGTCTTTGCCCTCCACTATGGTCAAAAGCTGGCTACCAGTAAGCGCTGGGGCTATCCCTTCATTCCCTGGAGTTCTGAAAGGTCCCAACTCGATTCTGTTTCTTTTTTTAAAAAAAACCAAAACAAAAACAAAAACAAAAACACTTTTTTATTTTATTATTTTATTTAATTATTTGTCTTGGTGTTTGCCTGGAACTGGAACTACAGACAGTTGTGAGCTGCCATGTGGGTGCTGGGAATCGAACCCGGGTCCTCTGGAAGAGCAGACGGTGCCCTTAACCGCTGAGCCATCTCTCCAGCCCCCTCAATTCTGTTTCTACTGATTGGCCTGACAGGGCTCTATGATTGTCACCAGCATCGTGACTAGCCGTATGTGTGCAAATACCACCTCTGAAATCAGAAAAGAGAGCCACGACGTTAAAAGAATATTAAACGGAAGCTGTCCTGCTAACCATCAGTCCGGGCCCCCCAGTTTGCAGGATCTGAAAATGCTCAAGGAAGATCATCATATAGAAAGTTCTATTTTCCTTATTCTTAATACTTTTGACCATAATGATCTATAACCCCCTACACACACACACACACACACACACACACACATATGTGTGCGCACACACATGGGGTGTGGTGAGACTTAACGGGAGGGTAATGCCTGTAGAAACCACCAGCCTTCACTTGCCACCAATCAACTCCAGCTTATATCTCTGTGGCTCAGCATGGGGAACCAGTGCTGGCCTCTAGGCTGAAATGGGAAAAGAAGGAAATAGATCAGAGCTATCCAAAGAGTCCCTGACCACGCCTCAAAAGTGAAAGAAGATGCTGGGAGTGGAGGCCCGCCCAGGAGGTTCTGTGTCCACGAGCCCTGAGTTTGGGAACTGACCCACCCCCTCGATGAAGGATATGCCTGAGGAGAGTTCCTTGTAGGCAGCTACCCAGAAAACCACAGCCAACTCGTCTCACCTCAGAGGCCTGTCTCCTGTGAGAGACAGTCAGAAACTCCAACCAAATAAGGCCCCAAGCTGGGTGGGAATTTGCGTGCAGAGTGTTTATATAGATTAGAAGGTCTCTGTTGACTCACAGCCTAAACCTCTGAGGCTTTGCAGTTCATCAAAGCTTAATGTTCCATTTCATGATGTTCCTTGCCCATCACTGAGTGGCTCTGTCAGCTCTTAGAGGGAAACTTTCCCCTTCAGGGTACTTTTCTCCTGTCCCAAGCCTGAAAGCCCCCTGTCGCTAAGGGCATCTGCTCTCATGCTCTGGAGCTGTGCAGATGTGAAGACTCACCACATCACGTCTTTTGTTCTGCTCATCTGCCAGCTCTTGGAACAGCTGCAGCGATGGCTCTCGGACTCCCAGCAGGGAGAGGGAAAGAAGCCTGGAGTGATGTGCCAGCACACACAGACCCCCAGAGGCGGGTCTACCATAGGAAGCTCGCTCTGTAGCGGAGTTTGGGCTGGTGAGAAGCAGCAGACTTGTCATTAGTCTTGGCAACTGCTACTGAAGGCCAGGGAGGGATTGCCTCGAAATGATCCTGAAGATATGGTTATGCCCAGTGTGAGATCATACCAGAAACTTCTGCACAGACAAAGGCTTCTGGTTGGGGAAGAGCTGGTGGAGTGTGAAGGAGCCTAAATGCAGGGCTTGTAACTGTCCCATCCCCTACCACACTAGAAGTGCTTCTGATTTTCAAAGCAGCACTAAGAAAAATGAAAAGACAGACAATGACCTGAGAGGAAATATTTGTAAAGGAAACTCATATTCCCATGACACTTACTTACTTTAGGAACCTCATAACAAGAGCATAAAAGGGCAAATATATAATGAAAACTAATGATAAATGATCAGTATAAAGCTGGATGATTGGGGGGGGTGTCAACCATGTTAGACTGCATAGTTTGGAAAGTGTTTCCTGTAAAGTTGAACAACTTGCTTTCCAAAAACATAAAAACAAAACAAAACAAAAAAACAGTCATCCAAAGGGAACATTCTCCAAAGACCTGAGGAAAATGAGCAATAGCTCTTTCAGAGTAGGGAGGGATGAGGCTCTCAAAGCTACGTCAGAACAGGAGCTGGCAGCAATCTGGTCCTCTCAGGTGCTGTGCTGTGAGGGGAGCAGCCCTGTGTACTCAGGTGACTGCATCTCACAGGGATGTGAGAGCCCTGTACTCACTGCCATGGATGCACCACACCGAGTTCTTAGTTACAAATAATGAAGTGGGTTGGTTGGTTTTACTAGAAAATGAAAAACTCACCTGAAAATTATCTTGTGGGCCTGTCAGGTGAGTCCCTGAGTAAAGGAGCTTGCTGTCCCGAGGGACAGGGTTTGATTCCTGGAACCCACACACAGAGAACTGATTTCTCTGCAAATTGTCCTGTGGGCTCCATAGGCATGCTGTGACGTGATTGTGTGTGCACACAAGTACACAAGCATGTGTGCACATGCACCATACAGGATAAGATAAGTAAGTGTAATAACTTTTTTCCTAAATAAGATTGGACAACTCATGGATGCTTTAAAGGTTCTGAAGAAAGAGGGAGGGAGAGAGAGAGGAAGAAAACAACAAAAAGATACAACTCAGGGTCAAGGGTAGAGCTGACTCCTTAAGCCACAGAGCCATCTGAATGCCATTGAGGTAAACGTGTGTGGTGTGTGTGTGTGCAGTGTGTGTATGTTTGTGTGTGTGGTGTGTGTATGTGTGTGGTGTGTGTGTATGTGTGTATGTGTGTGTATATTTACGTGTGGTGTGTATATGTGTGTGTATATGTTTATGTGTGGTATGTGTATGTGTGTATATGTGTGATGTGTGTATGTTTATGTGTGGTGTGGTATGTGTGTGTATATGTGTGTGTATGTGTGTGTGTTTGTGTGTGTGGTGTGTATATGTTTCTGTGTGTATGTGTGTGTACATGTATGTTTGTGTATGTGTGGTGTCTATGTGTGTGTATGTGTGTATGTTTGTATGTGGTGTGTGTATGTGAGTGTGTGTGTGTGTGTATAACCCACTCCAGCCTCATGCAATTGTCTTAAAAAGTAGTTTTTCCCCCAAAGTTCTTCTTCATGCTTCTCCCACCGCCCACTGGAGTCTCCTAAGTATGTCAAGTGCAGAGTCTGGGCCACCATCCTGTATCCAAGTGACAAAAGAAACTGGGAACTTGAGTTTTCTAGGTTTTTAGCTTCTGAGAGTAAAACTACCAAAGGTGGAATTTCCCCAAACTAAAGGAAGATATTTTTACAATATAGAATTAGAAAGTCAGAAAGAGAAGGGGGAACCCACAGAATGGAGTGAGGACAAATATAAATTCCAGTGGCTCTGCACAAGGGAGGGTTCCAAAGGAGGAAATGGAAGGGGGAAATGATAATGTTATAATCTCAAAAAAATATTTTAAAAATATATAAATTCCAATTAGGCTATTAGAGTAATTCAAATAAGGAATAATGAAAGGCTTGACTGGCTTGGACATGCTAACGGTAGGAATTCTCAGAGCAAGACCCGTGGCAGCAGCTTCCATGTCTTCTGGGAACTTTATTAAAAATGCAAATGTCAGGTCCTAGCCTGACTTCGCTTGACTCTGAATCTTGAAGAAGGAGGAGCACCGCCATTGAGCTACATGTGTATGTGTATATGTCTGTCTGTCCATCTGTGTCTGTGTCTGTTTGTGCAGGCCAGTGGGGGATGTTGGGATTCTTCTAGCACTTTCTGACACAGGATGGAAAGAAAAAGGTCTGAGAACACAAGAAGGAAAAGGAGCCTCACGCAGGCGCCCAGCTGAAGCCTGTGAACACGGAGCAGTGGAATTCCAGTATAGTCAACCACTGCTTACCACCGTTCTCCCTTCCCAGTCATAAACCAGCCATTGGCTAAGAATCACACAAGAAACCCCATTTACATGCCAAGTGCAGGTTTCCTAAATCCCTGTGCAGCACCAAGGATCCTGACTTTTTCTTATTAGACTCCAGTTCCACCCATGGCATCTCCAGAGCCACCCATCTATCTCACTTCCAAAAGGAAATGGGGGGGGGTCTTAGCAAGCTTTTGCAATGTAATTTGAGAGCATGCAAAATGGTATATATGGCTAATGATTAGACAATTAATTGCTCCCTGCGCCTCGAGAAGCCTGATGAATCCCTACTCAGTACATCTTACTTTTCCCAGCTCTCTTGTAAAAGCACACACCATCTCCAACATGCACAGAAGCTGTCTTGCTTTCATTTGAGTACCTTTCTCTCTTTTAACCCTGGTGATTAAGCCTATGTTTATATCTTTTTAATAAAACATCCATCTCTTCCTTATAAACTGGTCAACCCCGAACTTCTTTTCAGCAATGGAGCTCCAAGTTAAGGTCCTTAAAAATTTAGGAAAACTTCTCAGGCTGCTGGAGGTGTCAGCATCGTGTGTCTCTGTCCTTCACTGTTGGCATTCTCACCTTATTTTGTGAGACAGAGTCTCTCTCTCATTGAACTGATGGCTCACCAACTTGCCTAGACTGGCAGGCCAGTAAGCACCAAGGAGTCTCTTCTCTCTGCTTCCAGAGAACTAGGAGTACAGGCTGGTACCTCTGGACCTGGCATTTGCCATGAGTGAGTGCTCAGGACTTTGTGCTTGTGTGACAAGCCCTTTCCTGCCTCAGCCATCTCCCAGACTCTGTAGTTTAGTCTTGACAGGCCACCTACCATTTAGTGATGCCTGCTACCACTTAGTGCAGGGATGTTCGGAAATTTTCTATAGACATTGATGAATTTGCCATGGAACTGGAAAAGATCTTTCCTTGAGTTGCTGATCAGACTCTTGTACCTTCTACAAAGCTGGGAGGCTAAAGGGAGCTGATTGTGGAAATGAAGATTTGAAAAGTCTTTGATGGAAATACACAGTTCATTAGGCCCTGGGGGATCATGTGGGAATCAAGTATACAGCTGGATGAGTCTGGTGTTTGGAGGAGAGATTTATGGTGGGAGAGAGGAAAAGAGGCATCAGTATTTAGGTAGAACTTAAAACTAGTAAGGTTGGTAGAGGACGGAGTATCCAAAATATGAAATGAGGTGTGAAGTCACGGGTGTGTGCTGGGGTCTGCCCAGAATCCTGACATGAGGAGGTCAAGCAAGTATGGCTGTCAGCCCATAGCCTGTGACGTCAGGAGAGCAAGAAAAGGTATCTCCAGGAAAAGGTCAAAGTCCACACTGATCCAAACAAGAAACAAGCAGAGGACTCAGAAACTGCACAAAGACAGTGATGCTCCTGACAGCCTGTGAATGGTGGAAGATGCTGAGACCCACTGCACTTCAGAATCCCTTCCCTTGACTGCAGACCTAAGAGAACCATCTCCCACAAAAGGAGCTGGAGTCCTGAGTCACAGTCTGGGCCTACAGGGAAGGGAGGCTTCCCCTTCTAGTTAGGAGGACGTTCTACAGTGAAGCAATGCCTACCTGTGTTGCCTACAGAAGACCCTTTCCCAAGAGCAAGCTACTTCTCCCCCTGGGAGATGAGAGAAGAATGTAGCAGAGGTGATTCTCCTATATACATTTCTCTCCTGGGAATTCCATGTTTCCAGTTCTCTATAGACACACAAAGAGGTGGGGACACGCTGTCCTCACTGGTCCCACCAGGCAAGAATCTGGAGAAGGTCTACAATGAATGAAGTCAAGCTTCAGAAGGGATTAAACAGCTTTCTCAAAGTCAGAGTTGGCATTACTCAAATCATGGAGAGCTGAGAAAGGACCTGGATTAGAGACCATTTCCTTGTATTAAGTTTGTCCTAAAGGGATCACCATACACATTTTACATTTGTTCTAAAGGGATCTGTCTACATAGTGAACACCCACCTCGTTTGCTGACAGTTCTTCCAGCCTATACTTGCAAAAGCCCACACTGGAAAACCTTAGAGAAACTATTCAATCTCCTTGTGTCTTCCAGAATGAAGAAAATAAAATCAAAACCTCTTCAAGGGTTGACATTATGTCACAGGTCGTAAGTCACTGAAGCACTAAAGCCATGCCAGGCACACAGCAAGCGGAGCGCCACACAAGTCAGTGCTTGCAATGTAAATGCAAAGGACCGGGCTGATGATGGCCCCATCTCAGAGACTGAAGGTTTTCAGGAGATCATTCTCTTGGGGAAAGGCTGTGACATCTCGATGATAGTGTACAAAAAGCTCCCCCCAACCTTTGCTCTGGGCCCTGCCAAGTCGGGTTGAAGTACACACTGCAACCTTGAGATGGAAGATGTGTTTCCCAACCCTTACTTACAGGCATTCTGATGGTAGACAACCCGTGATCTCCCTTCTGATCAGCCCTGAGAACAATGCCAACTATTTCCTGTAATGAAAGCAACTAAAAATACTTTTTGATGATGGAGAGGGTGTAAGTTGAGCAATACAGAGCAGAATACGGAAATGATACCAAGAAGCATTCAGCCAACGAATCTAATAGCCCACCTGGCTTTCATCTCTCAGAATTGCCCAAAGACTCAAAATTTTCTTTTCCCTTTCCTGGAGGCTGCACCACAGCTTTCTGTGGACACTCACTCCATTTAGTAGAGAAAATAATTTAGTCAGCCATGACTAATGGCAAATGATTGCATCGAATAGTTGCCAGCAATTTGAGCAGCAAACTAGCATAACTTTCTCTCCTCCATGGGCCTCAGAGGGGCTCCAATGACTCAAGGAGTATTCCACATTTTGGACACTCAACAATCTCTTCCGAATTTATGATCCAATTGATATTATTGTCATGAACAAATAATTCCATAATACTCTCAATGAGAAATGTAATTGTCCTGTTAAACAAAACTATGTACTAATGTATTTTTACTCCCACCTTCAATACATAGGAAAAAGTCACTGTCCCTCAAACCCCTCTTCAACTGAAGAAACTGAGGCACAAAGAGAAGAAGAAACATCTGAGATTATGCCACCAACCAATGGCAGCCTTTCATCACCCAAGGCCCTGCTTGTCTGATGGCATGGTATTTAACAACACACTCTCCATTCAGGATATGGCCCTTCTCCAAAGAGGCCTCAGCCCTGCCATGAGGAACCCTCTCTTTTTCTTTGCAAATAAATTTTTCCTCTTTGCCTGTCTGGAAAAGGTATTTCGGCAGCCAATTCAGTGAGCAGTTCTGTGACTTCGGAACAAATATGTAGCAGGGCTGAGTCTCTCCAGATGTTGAGCTAAATAAGGCTCAAGAGGATCTCTTGGATCTGAAAATTCTTAAAGCCAAATGGAGAGCAGAGGGGGCACCAGAACACTCAAGATGGTAAACATTGTTATTCAAGAGTACCTACTATGTTCCAGAAACCTCACAAAGGACAGTGGTCAGGATAAAGAACTGATCCTCTGTGTGATTAAGCCTGACCATTTTCTGCCTTTCACTGCCCCATCCTGTAGGAATATTATCTACCCCTGCACTATTGAACTCCAAGTGGCTATTCAAATGTGTTGGCTGATGCAATGCAGACAGAGTTGACAAATATCTTCCAGTTTGTGGTCTGCCACTATAGACTGGCAATATCGCCAAGACAGGATGCCCCAGAGCCCAGAGATCTAAAGAAGTCAAGCTGACTGAAAGTGTGATGTGTGAGCTGCTGTTTTCAGATTGCTGTTATGGCAACCTTACCTAGCCTTGTCTCACTGGGAAGCCTGTGGAAATCCCAGAACTGATACTTGGTAGAGCCAAAATGACTCCCCAGTAACATTAATACATGCTTCACAAGGCCACAGACCATGCCAGTATCATGTATCATCTCCATTGTCATAGAGAGCCTATAAATTTATATAAAGCTCTTACCCAAATTTTGAATGAAGGGATGCTACCAGCCTGTTTTCTGGTTCTTGAACAAAATACCTGAAATCAGATCATCTGGAAAAAGCAAAGATTTATTTGGCTATGGCTACAGAGACAGGAAAGTCTGTGAGCACAGGGCTGCCACGTGCCTGGCAAGGGCTTCTTACTGCAACATAACCCAGTACAGGATGTCACGTGGCCAAATGGGGCAAGCATGTTCTTGCCCATTTATATTCCTCCCCATCATGCACTAATACCATGTTGGGGCCCTGCCTTCATGTCCTCTTCTAATCTCAATTAGCTCCCAAATGCCTCCCCTCCCAACTCCATTACCATATGACTTTGGAGATTAACTTGTAGAGGGTACAAACAAACCCTAAGGATGTGTCAGCTCATACAGCTGATAAGGAAGATGCAGATAAACCTGACCAGATGGCTCCCTATCACTATCTTAAGCTTTCGATAGCTAAATCATGCTGTAGCCTTCAATTAACCGAGTTGAGACAATGAGGGGATAAAGTGAGTTTGCTAATCAGGATGAGCCCGTCAGATGGTACACTCATACTTAGAAAGTCACAAGAAAGATGTCATCCATCCCAAGTGATGACCAATCATATGTCAGGCACTCTGTGTGTGGACCAAAGAGGTGGGAGGAGCCAGGCTTTCCCATTACCCTCTTAGCTCTACTCACCTCTCTTCACAGCCCAGAGCTCCTGCAAAGATGTTGACGCATAGTTTCCACAGCCTCTCATGTCACTTAAAACTGGAGATACAATGTGGGTAGTGCCTCCAGGAGTGTGGAGACACGGAGGAATAAAATCCTCAGAATGAAGACCTTTCGATATGGTGAACTCAGATTCCTAGAACCCGGGACAGGATGGGAAAACCCTGACTGGCAGCATACACTTCCGATTCCAGAGATGAGGGAGGAGGCAGGAACTAGAGACAGACAGATGATCGCAGGGCTCTTGGGCCAGTCAGACTAGCCTAATCAGCAAGTTTCAAGTAAAAATGAGAGACCCTAGCACAAAAACCAAAGGGAGATCAGCTAAGAAAGACACAGGACATTGACCTCTGGCTTCCACATGTATACTCACGCACACATGTACACACACCTACATGTACATGCACAAAAATAAATAAATACAGGAGAAAGAAGAAAGGAAAAAAGAAGGAAGGAAGGAGGAAAATGACTGATTTATTGACAGTCTCTCTGGAATGCCTTAGATGTGAGCTCAGGGTCATGCTTAGGCATTGACTAGATTTGGCATCTTGAACAATGGAGGGAGCATGTGATCGCTTCAAGTCAGCCTAACCCACTATGGATACCTGATGAGTGTTAGTGACCTCAGAATCTACCAGAAAGCATTGTGTGGTGCCTTCTGTCCCATCTGTCTTGCCCTTTGGTCCTACCCACCATGTCCTTCCATGTTCAATCCACAGGAACTGCTGGCCTCCTGGACAGATGTGTTTTCTGATCTGACCTCAACCTGACAGCATGTCTTTTCCCTGAGATACATCTCAGAAGTCCACATCTCATATCAGATTGAAAGGGTGAAAAATGAGGCTATGCTTTAGGAATATTGAGTGTTTAAAAAGCCACAGTTCAGCCTTGAAAAACTAATGAAATATCTTTGCAGAAGAAAATGCCAACAGCTCCAAACATTGATCTAATGTGCATGTGAGTGACCATCTTCCATGATGCCTACTCACTTCATGGCCAAGAGAAAAAGAAGGATCCAAAATCCCCTAATCCCTCTCAAAGGTTCATGCCCAGTAACATAAAAATCCCCTAAGTCTCCCTCCTGAAGTTCCCACTGCCTGTCAGAAGCATCATGGAGCCAAATCCAGTGTGTGTGTGTGTGTGTGTGTGTGTGTGTGTATGTGTGTGTGTGTGTGTGTACATGTGTGTACATCTAAGTGTGAAGGCTAAGGTCAATATCAGGCATTTTCACCAGCTAGGCTAGAGTATATGTGATATACGTGAGCCCCAAGAATCTGGCTGTTTCTGTCTTCCCAGTTCTGGGATTATAAATGTATGTGGTGCTTCTCATTTGTTTGTTCTCTCTCCCTCTCTCTCTCCCCCCCCTCCCTCTCCCTTTCTTTCCAAGACAGGGTCTCACACTATAGCTTTGGCTGGCCTGGAACTCACTATGTTGACCAGATCAAGCTGACCTCAAACTCACAGATCTACCTGTCTCTGCCTCCCAAGTGCTGGGACTAAAGTTGTGTGTGTCATGATGCCTAGCTTGTTTGTTAATTTTCAAATCTGTAGTCTGACGTTTCTGACCCAGCCCATAATTACACAAAGGCATATATTAATTGCAAGCTGTTTGGCCTATGGTTCAGTCATATAACTTGATAACTCCTCCTCTTAAACTAACCCATGATTCTTATTTTGTTTGTACCTTTTCTCAGAGCAGCAGTCTTGTCTTCTTTCCTCTGTGTCCATTAGTGTATCCTCCTCCTCTTCCTCTTCCCAGAGTTTTCTTAGTCTTATAGCCCTGCCCATACTTCCTGTTTACCTACTGGCCAACCAGCATTTTATTAAACCACTAGAGGTGACAAATATTTACAATGTGCAATAGCATAATCCCACAGCACAAATAGGCTCTCACACTTGCATGACAAACCTTCATCAGCTAAATTATAGCTCTAGCACTCAAATCCTTTTAACAGACAGATCTTCCAGGGACCATTATCCATTCTATAGCAATAGACGGGAAGCTTAAGCTATGGGCTGCAGTTCCTCAACTGCAAAATGGGAGAAACAATATCTGACACTATTGCAAGAATTAGAAATGCTGCTCAAAAACATTCTACTATAAGGAAGTCATCACCCAATGACAATTGTGGCTGCTTCTGGAATCTGCCACCCTTTGAATGCCAAGTGTCCCTCTCACCCTTACTGAAGCCCATATGCTTTCCAGCATGGTGCCACTGGAAGGCTTACTGCATAAGACTAAATGAATGTGCCCTTGAGTGAGACTGTGGGAGCTTGGCTTCTTCTACTGCTGATTCACGTCTGGCCACAAGAGGAACAGTATATTCCACTCAATATTCCTGCCATGTCAAACAACCTTATCACAGACTAAAGTGAGGAACCCTAACTCTAGGACAGATGCTTGTAAAACTTCAAATCCTGATCAACTTCTCTGTGGAAGTCACTTACCTCAGGCATCTGTTAACATGATGGGTAGCTGATTTACACGAAAACTGTCAGCTGTGAATATCAGCTGGGCAAGAGTCACATTTTGCAGAGTGTGTTGGCATATGACTTATAGCGTTACCTGAGATGCTGAGGCTGGAGAATTATCAGCTCAAAGACTGTGTTGAAGAAAGAAAGACAGGACTGGAGAGATGGCTCAGTGGTTAAGAGCACTGGCTATTCTTCAGGACCTGAGGACCTGAGTTCGATTCCCAGCATCCACATTGCAGCTAACAACTATCTGTTCCACCCTTACACAATTATACATGCAGGCAAAACACCAATTCACACAAAATAAAAATAAATACCAAAAAAAGAGAAAGAAAGAGAAAAAATTCTCTTAAAAAGCAATGGATATAAGCACCAAAGAGATGCCCCAGCAGTTAAGAACACTTGTTGCTTATGTAGGTGACCTAAATTCAATTGCCAGCACTCCCACCATATACATACATATAAAACAAGTCCAAACTTCTTAAAATTAGATTTAGTTAGTCTTGCTCATGAGTTAATAACATGTCCAGTTTCTTCCATCACTCCTGTGTTTCATGTTTCTTCTGAAAAATCAATTTAATCAGAATTTCTGATTAAAACTAGATCTTTCCATGGGTGGTATTATTGTTATTCACATAGACAATTTATTGATAATAAGTTATTAGCAATGTGTTCAGTTATTCAAGAACAATGAGAAGACTAAGATTATACCCTAGGAAAATGTATGCATAGAGACCAATATAAAGCAGACTATTGTAAAACAAAAACATGACAATGAATTTGTGCATGATTTTGACCCTCTCTGAGAACAGTGAGTCTGTTTCTTAGCCCCTGACGCTGGGCTTGTTAGTACAACTCACTTCTGGCAGGACAATAGCAAATGTAAACTGAGAAAAGGACATCTGAGTCTGCCTTTTCTCACTTCCTTGAGACCACCAGGAAAGAAAGCTTTCCTGGAGGTGAGAAGCAAATGTGGAATAAGAATGGACCAGATATCTAGTACCTGAAGAATGACCGCAAGAGAATCTAACGAATGAACCACCCGTCAAGCCCAGCCCACATTTTTGAGTCAGAGTCATAGCAAGCACAGTGGTTGTTTAAAATAAGTATTGGAGTGGCTTGTTCTGCACAAAAGAGAAGTGATATGTAAAATCAGGAGGTTTTATAAGGACTCCTGGGCTCACAATAAGTCCTCATTCTCTTGGCACTGTCTCTTGAGTCACAGGTGTGTCCCACAGTCCTGCATGTAGTTATAAGTAACCAATCACATTCCTCTCACATGTCAGTGCTCCAAGTGGATGGCCTGTGGACCCAGCTTCAGTGATCTCCAAAGCCAAGCTGGCTCTGCTCTACCCAAAGCCTGGTTATTCTACCATCTCTCTGGTCCAGTGAGCTTCCTTGATATTCTTCAGGTAAATTCCATTCAGCCTGTGCAAGCTGGAACTGCCATCTGTCACCTGAACCTCACCCCCAGCTCTTAGTTCACAAAAGTCACCTTCAAAGCACTCTGAACCTTCTAGATGCTGTGAACATGGTCAGTAAATGGCTGAATTCCCGTGTGGAGAGCACCACGATGGTCTTGCAGAGGAGGAAGGGAAGAGGAAGCTTTACCATCACGCAGGAGTGCTCCCAGCTCAGCTTTCCACTCAATTTTTCCCTGAGCCACAGCCTCAGCAAACAGAGTTCTGCCAACACAGTAGACTTTGAATTATTCCTTGTTAGCTTGAATTCTAAAGCCATGTGTCATCTGCTAGGAAAAACCAGTAAGCAGGTCTCATCCTTCACCGCTGGCCTAAAGCTGTCCAGATGCTTGAAGAACAAGGAAGTGAAAGTCACTTTCCTCGAATATCCCAGAGCACAAAGGAGGCTGAGTAGCTGAGTGGTTTGCCTTGTGATTGCTCTGTGTGTGTGTGTGTGTGTGTGTGTGTGTGTGTGTGTTTGTGTGTGTGTATATGGGATTATATACGTGTGTGTGTGCTCGTGCCTGTATGAGTGTATGTAGATGCAGATGTGCTTATGTCATAGTACATGTGTGGCGGTCAGAGGACAGCTATGTAGGATTGGTTCCCTCCTTCTCCCCATACATGAGTTCCAGGAATGGGACTGACTGGGCTCATTAGGCTTGTAAAGTAAGCACTTTTCCCCCTGATCCATCTCCCTGACCCCAGGGTCTGTCTTTAAGTCGTTACTGCTCTGTCTGCCCAGTTTGCAAGCTTTCAGGGATCCTCCTGTCTCCATCTCCCACCTTGCCATAGGAATTCTGGGATTATGGAGACATTCTGCCATGCATTCTTGAGATTCACCTACTGAACCCTCTCCCGGGCTCTTCCAGGTGACTATTAGGACTTCGTTTCTCTCTCTTTTTAAATTTAGTCACTTTCAGAACAAAAGTAATAGAAGAAAAAGCATTTGTCAAATTGATTTTGCTTCTGCTGAAGAAGAACCAGTTCAGAGGAACCCTCGGGAGAAGCTCCATTAGGGCCACGAATCCCTGACAGAAACTATGAGGAGAAAAGAGCAGAGCAGGAAGGAGACGATAACCACAGAGTCATCTTTCCAACCCCTAAACTTGTTTGAAAAACAGCCATTATGCTGGTCCGTGACTCTGTGAGTCAACAATTTGGGCTGGGCACAGCCGAGTGGTTCATGTGTTGGTTTCTCTCGGGGTTGCTATTCAGGTTGTAGTTATCTGGTCCATTCCTATTCTTTTAGCCAGTTCCACAGGCAAGATGCAAACAAAAGGAACCTATGTTTGTTCTCACTTCACAAATGGGGCACTAGAGGGCTGGAGGGAGGGTGGGGTCAAAGGTCACAGGAATCTTGATCCAAGTCTACCAGTTTTATTGCCATGCTCCTACTTTTTCTACTTCTCACAAGTTTTTCCAAGAAACAAACAACAGGAGCTGAGTTGAGGTGAGGGTGGGTAGTGTCATGCCCTTAAATAGCTTTCTCAGCTCTCAGGATGTCTATAGTAACATCTCCCAAAGAGAAAATGTATGTTAGAGAAGAATACTTCCCAAAGTGTATATCCAAAACAGGTCAACACACACACACAAACACACACTGGATGAGGGGGGTCCCATCAGTGGGTAACATGAACTGATACCTCAGAAACTTTAGTGTGCTTACGGAGAACCATGAATGTCTCAGGGAAGGGTATGCTATTAGTCAGATGATGCCCTAGGCAACCGTAACAAAGTGTCCCTAAAGTACAGAAGTAAAGTGCAGGGTGGAATTCATTTCTCTCTCATGCATCCAAACCCAAAGCAGTGATCCAACACTGCCAACCTCAACTCACAACTTCCAAGATTATACCAGCTCTTACATTTTTCAGGCAGGGCAAGGTTGGCTAGACAATGCTAAACTTTATGAAGGCTACACACATCTCTGTGCTTCTTTCCAGTGGCCTGAATTTGACTATGTAGACTGCTATAGTTTGGACTTATGATCTACAATGTCACTCCAAGGTCCATGTATTAGCAGCTTGTCACTCAGAGTGGTGCTATTAGAAAGTGGTAGAACTTTTAAGAAATGAGACCTAGTAGATGTTGAGTCATTGAGGACATTCCCTGGAAGGGGATTGAGGACCCGGTGTATCCTTTCTATCCCAAGCAATGAAGTGCATGGTTTGATTTGCTTGTGTCCTTCTGATCATAGACTGAAATCCCTAAAACTGAGCCAAGATAAACCTTTTCTCTTCATAACTGGATTACCTTAGGTATTTGTTATAGCAGATCAGATCCAAGAGACTTGGAAAGGCAATCTTCAATTAGATGTCTAAGTGTCTGGCTGAAATCCTTGAATCAAGACTCCTGTCTTCTATTATCAAAATTCATAGAGGGTATGAAAACACTAAGTATCATCACCAGTTTCCCAAATATATTTATCCACAAAAGTTTATATGTACTATAAGTATATGTATATATAATATGTATATAATATATACATACTATATATAAATATATATAAAATATCTCTCAGGACTTGTGTCTTATTATGTATTGGATCAGCCAGGATAAGAAAATTAATCATGCAATACCCCCTACCCCCACAGTGCTAAAACAAATGATCAGCAGTTGGGTTCTTATACATACCCACAAGGGGATGGGGAAGCTGTCTACCCTTCTCTAAGGGAATAGGCTTGATGTTCAAGTTTGAGCTTATCTCTTAGAGGATGATCACCACACAGATTAGACATGAGCCATCCAGCTAAGATCCTCCAAGATCATCTCAGCCAACCTAGCAGCCAACTGCAAGTGTGCAATGGACCCAAGTGAGCCAAGGCCAGGCTGATGACTCACAGCTAGGTAAATGTTTGCTTTACGCTTAAGGTTAGGGTGGTATAATACATTGGAAAGCCAGTGTAGTTATTTAAGCTTAAAAGAGATTTACTAAAAGGTTGTATCCTTGAGAGACTCAAACACCCTATGCCTTTGCCCAAATCAGACCATGGGAACTGACTTGTCAAATATACTATTGTGCCTGCCATTGTGGACATTACTGTAGCTTCACCCTGACCTAGGCTCTAGCTGATGCCACAGGGGACAGTGGCCCCAGAAAAGTAGATGAATCTGTTATTGCTGCCACCTATTTGCAGAAGCAGGTCATACTCAGGTGAGTCATTTTACAGAGTATAAGACATAAAGGCAATGGCACTGAGCCAACAAAGCCATAGGCCCTGGTACAGGAGCCCCCTATGGTACTATTCACAGACTATAAGGAGGTTCAGCACAGGAGTCCTAAGACATGGGCAACACTTTGTCACCAATCCTCACTGTAACATTTGAGTGCTTTAACAACCAATGGCAGCACCCCAGTGCAATCCAGCTTTCTCTGCTAACTCGGCCTGACTACAAGAAGCAAATGTAGATTTGATCTGTCCCCTTGTATTGCAATTAGACTACATTATGATGGTGCTGGCAGGGTTGCTCTGTATGAGGGCCTTGTGCCTTTAGGAATG
The DNA here is from genome assembly GCA_004025045.1 of Sigmodon hispidus. Classification (NCBI taxonomy): domain Eukaryota; kingdom Metazoa; phylum Chordata; class Mammalia; order Rodentia; family Cricetidae; genus Sigmodon; species Sigmodon hispidus. Next base: position 65,192 of record PVIH01002809.1, read on the forward strand.
AACAAAGCCTTTCAAGAGAAGATGGGCCAGCATGAGCACAAGGTAGAAAGTGAAGCCGTGCCTTGTGGTTTGCCTTTTCTTCCCTCATACACTTTCTCCTCCTCTTCCCACCATGAAGAAGCTCATGAGTCCTCATTAGCAGCTGCACAGATACAAGTGTCTTGCTCTTGGACTTCCCAGCTTCTAGGAACATTGATTGCTGCAGCTCAGGTGTTCTGCTACAAATGGCTGGGGGAAGAGACTAGAATTTCATGTTTAACTTCAGGTTAATTGTTGTGGAATATTTATGCTGTGGAATGTTTGTTTAAGGATGCAAAGATGTGTTGCATTCTTTTATGCTGCATTTGTTTAACTCTGTAAAGCTGTGTTACTTTGCCTGCCTAAAATACCCCATTGGTCTAATGAAGAGATGAACAGCCAAAAGCTAGGTGGGAGAGAGAACCAGATGGAGCTGGTATCCAGAGAGATTAAATAGGAAGAGGAAGCTAGGTTTGAGAGGAAATGAAGAGAGTGAAAGGGAGGGAAGGAAGATGGCAGGAGCCAGCCATTCAGCCACACTGCCAGCCATGGAGTAAGAAGGAAAGAAAGGGGGCTGGAGAGATGGCTCAGCGGTTAAGAGCACCGTCTGCTCTTCCAGAGGATCCGGGTTCGATTCCCAGCACCCACATGGCAGCTAACAACTGTCTGTAGTTCCAGTTCCAGGCAAAACACCAGGGCAAATAAGTAAATAAATAAAGTTTAAAAAAATACTTTAAAAAAAAAAAGAAGGAAAGAAAGATACATAGAATAAAAATAGGTAAGAAGCCCAGAGGCAACATGTACTTAAAGAGAAGTAAGAAAAATGGAATAATTTATATTAGAAAAGCTGACTAACTAGAAATAAGCCAAGCTAAGGCCAGTCATTCATAAGTAAGAATAAGTCTCCATGTGTTTAATTGGAAGCTGGGTGGTGGGCCCCTAAAAGGGAGAGAAAAAAAATTACAGTTAATTATTGTGTCAGTTTCCAGGCATCTGGCAGTAGTGTCTTGTCTAGCAAGATCTATAAGTCACCATAATTTTTTTAACCAAAATTATTCATGGAAGGAAAAACAAAATGACTCCCTCCAGTTTGGTAAACTGGGGAGACTGGGGCTTAGTCACCTTCTCTGGCTGGAAACATTCGATAAGAGAAGACTGGGGCACTGAACGTGAGGGCGGGATTGAGGAAGAGCTAACAAACAGTCGGTGCTCTCTGACCCTCCATACACCCTCTGTTAGGCCCTAAAATAAGAAACTGGGTGCTTGAAGGACTGATCATTAGTGTACTCTGAAAACTGCCATGGCCCAAGAGGTAACCAGCCAACCAGTTTGCCTAGAAAGGGTTTTGCAGGGAGTGGTACTTGCCATCCTAACACTGGCAAAGCCCTAAGAAAACCAAAGTAAACTGGCCACCTATACCAAGGCCAGTGAGTATATGATCCTCAGAAGGAGCTATGGAGAACCAGAAAGGTCTGAATGAGGTGGTACTGCTGATTTATTTATCTCTTCTTCAGCTGGCTGTATGTTGGAAATCTCTCAGTGTTTCAACTCCATGGTATGGCCACTGTTGGCCCGGTGAAAAGGAAGAAATTATACTTTACAATGGTGATGATGAGCACCCACAATCTACCAAGAACAGGACTAGATGCTTTGAGTGGATTCATTTGCTTCATCTTTCCCAGTCGTAGGAAAGAGACATCACTATTATAGCACACACTGAGCCATACAAGAGATTTAGAAACTTGATAATGTCATTCACTCTTAAGTCACAGGTCTATTTCATTGTACACTCGTAGGCTCCACAATGTGTAGTCCAATGTCATGGCAGGATGCCTGGCCTACTGGCCTTCAATTTCAACTCTAAATCTGAAGCCAGTAGACTTCACCCACTGGTCCCTCATCCCAGATGAACTATCGATCATGCTGGTAAATGCTAGAAGCCTGGGGGACTCGGAAAGGAGGAGATGTGCTATGCCTGGGCTGTACCTCTGTTTAAGAGGCTACCTTTGGGGATGTGAGACCGTGGGGAATATTATGCTATAGGTTAGTAGGACCTGCTACACGTCATTTCACATCACTGAACCTCAGCTATCGGAGCCAAAAGACTAGAAATCTGGCACAATGGTGAGTAGGCCTCCAGCTAGGATTTAAAGGATCAAATATTCACTCAACAGTATCAAGTCAACAGAAATAACCGGTTAGAACTTCCAAAGCAGCCTCTGAAAACAAAGCAAAGCAAATCGGCCTGAGGGAACTGTACAGTACCTTTTACCCTCTTTTCCCCTGGTAATTAATTTCTAAGTTATTTTTTACATCAAACCAAAACAAAAACTGGCCTCAGGTTTCAGGATCTTCTGAGGGAAAAGAAGCAGGGAATGCTGTCTTGTTTGTCCCTATAAACAGCCTCTGCCATCCAGAAGCTTACTTCCTAACTCTCCAGCCCACGCAGGGAAAAGGCCTTGTGTTTGCATTTTAACCTTACAGGGAATGTTCAGTTTTTCCCCCTCCAACACTGACACTTTCACTTCCCTTGCTAGGGCCTAGCGGCCCCCACACATGCGTGGACGGTGCTGCCTCTTTCCAGGACATCTCAAGACCTGTTTCAGAGGAGCCTAGGTTGAGAGATTCTCTTCAGAGATGACTGGGTTATTCTACCCACAACTTTTGAGGTGAGTGACTACCATGGATAGATACCTTTAACATGCTTCAGTTCAAGATCTGTGTGTGTGTCACTGGGCCTGGAGCCCAGGGCCCCACACCTACTAAGTAAGCATTCTGCCATAAGTTCCTGCGCTTGGTTCAATAAATAGGTAAATTCCTTTTTGATGTTCCTATCTCAGGATGTTGTGGAATGACCATTTTCTTTGCCATGAAATCTCTGCATAGAATGTTCTATCGTCTCACTTTCTCTCTGAAGAGACCATGCTTGAAGATGGGGATAGGCTGCAATGGCTGGGCAATAGCAAAGCGTCTGCCTCAGATCCCTTCATCTCACCTCATGTCCTCCATAGAGTCATGCTTTCCTCTATTCAGCCTCACAGAAAAACACCAAGAGTTTTCTAGAACCAAAGACAGTTACAATCCCTCTGGGTATTTAAAGATGTAGATGTTTCTTTTTAAATTAGCTCATCTTAAAATGCATGCCGGGAGATGATACTGAGCAACATGACTATTTGTCTAAAATGGGATATTTTCTTGAAGCCAGTGAAGTTGCTAGGCTAGATGAGGGAACAAACCTTGTATCTATTCTCCTCAAAATGTAAGCTAGTTGTGATATTACAGCATTATTTGTCCATTCATTCATTCATGTGTTTACTATACTGTTGCTGAGTATCTACTGTATACCAGATATCTTAGAAACAAAACAACTGTTTCCCAACCCCTAGCCCCAGAGGACGGGTGAGGGAATGAAGTAACAACACTTGAGAATGAGGAATGAATTATATATATTATATTATACCATATGATTATGACTGCACACAAAATGATTCTGGGATCTGCAGCCTGGATATGAGACAGTGCAGGTGACAGACTCCTCTAATGGACATCACTCTGATCTATTCTAAGGGGACTGTGTTTATGCCAAATACCTCTCTTTCAACATTGAAGTGGAGACATTTAAGAAAGAACAGAGAAAAAAATAAAGCTACATGTTAAAAAATGAAAAATAAAATCAAAAAAGGAAATTTAAGAAGCAGAACAGTGCCCCACAGGAAAGTTCAAGGGCAGCTGAGTGAGAGAATTTAGTGACTGTGATTCAGAACTAGCATTTTTGTGAGCTACTTTTTACTAAGCAATAATACAAGGAAGCCTAGAATTTCCTGGAGATTAAACTCGGGACTGTTGTTTTACATGATGTGTTGTATTTGAGCAAAAAGCAGGGCTCTCTGAAGAATGGGCATGGACCAGGTGTGAGAGGTACGCACCCTAGCACTCTGGGGGCACAGGTAGGCAAGTCTCTGCGTTCAAGACCCACCTTGTCCATATATCTTGGCTACATAATAAAACTTCATAATAAAACCATGTCTTTAAAAAAAAGAAGGAAAGGAAGAAAAAGAAAAGCAGATTTGAGTTAAAGTTTTGCCATCCATACCATTCTCCTGCAAACAAATCCTTAATGCTTTATTGGAGAGGGGGGCTCATTTTTCCCACTCCTAAACTGAGGGTGACAAAACTCTTCATTGGATCCCAGTTGCTCCAAAGATGTGAGATGTTGTGTATACCTCACTAATGAAGTACCAGGGAACAGCAGGGCTGCAGTAGCTATCCTTTGGGTGATGTTGGTGGTTTATAGTAACAGGATTGAGTGGCCTGAACAGGACACTTAGATGCAGAAGACCTCATGTGTCCTGACTCTTCCTTAGTGACTATGTGATAATTTTTTTTAAGGCATTTAGGCTCAAAATCCTGAATTACCTCATGTGTAACAGTGACCATGAAGCTTGTTTGTTCCTAATTTTATTTTGATGATGTTCACTTGAGATGACTTAAATATGAACACCATGTATAAATCTGTTATTACTAAGAAGACTTTGAAAATTAATCATGTTGGTAACAATTCACTCTTCACTCTAGACAGTAAGTGTACACTTTAGAGCTGGGATTAGAACCACAGTGGGATTCTTATCACTCTTCAGAATTCCTCAAAAACAACCACATACACCAAGAAGTTTACACTGAGAGTTTAGGGAAAAGTCTCAGCTCCAAGGAGGAAGGGAGCTATAACAAACAGTTCCGGGGTGGGGGTGGGGGTTAATCTACCTGTGGGCGACACAGAAAAGTATGAACAACCAGATATTCCGGGTAATTCACCAGAGAGTCAGAGTCCAGGACCCACAAAGGCACAGGAAGAGTAAGTGAATCGCGTGTTCTACTCTCTCGGAGCTTGGCAAAGAGGAAACTGAGGCTGGTTAGGAGAAAACGTTTATTCTCCTGCCTCAAGAAGACCCACCGTAAAGCCCAGAGGGTCAGCCTTGTGCCTGGTGCGCGCATCTCCTGGCTAGTTTTTGCCGGGGTGTATTGCTTAGCTAGCCATATGAACAAGCCCAAAGCTGTCTGCTGGGCCACAAAACCTTTTAGTAAAAGACTGCAAGGCAGCAAGGGGGCTGGAAGCAAGATCTCAAGGTTCCTCCGACCCTCTGCATTCGTGACCCCAGCCAGGCAGAAAACACACAAACATGGGTGGAACTAAACATCTTGCCAGGTGGTGGTTGGAGACACACACAAACAGCTCCTGACTCACAAAGGGAATCGACAAGAGAGCCCATACATCCTAACAGCTGCTGCCATCCGCCGACCCTGCTACCCTGCAGCTGCTGTGAGCTGGGGCGGGGGCGGGGGGGGGGGAGTGAAAAATGAAAGAAAGAGACAGGAAAAAAATCTTGGACCACTTGCAGATTCCACAAAGTTAAGGCAGAGGAAGGGGGGAAGCTGTGGACACCGGAACTAAAGGGAATGGGCTCTTGGGATCCATCCTCTGCAGTGGGTAACAAACTGGGTTTAGCTCCCAAAACCCTCTCCAGGGGCAGATTGCTCTCCCTCTCCCCTCCACACAGCCAGACACTCACTCAGGTCACATCCTGGCCTCACAGCAGTTTAGGAAGAAGGAAGAGAAGGAACCTATTATAATGTCAAATCTCTTGAAATGTTATTTTTTTTATGATAGTTAGAAATATCTACCTCATAGGTTCATGCCAGAGACAAAATAAATCAATAAATGCAAAGTCCTTCCCACCCTGAATGAGTAGCAGTATATTCAGTATTGAAAGCATTATTTCTTTTTGTAAAGATTCCTGTTTTTACAGATTAGTAAATTGAGGTTCAGAGAAGTCACATGACTACCTAGATCTTGTAAGTTAGAGGATTCAACCAGGATTCAAATCCAGGTCTATCTTTAAATCTCACAGCTTTATCAATGATTCCCAGCATAGGAGATTGAGGGTGGGTGAAGTGATATTGGGGGCAACCATCAACAGAGAATCTACCCCAGCAGAGAGCTTTCCTACTAAAAGCCAACTGGGATCAGCTGTACAGGGGAAGCAGGAATTCTATCTGAAAATCAGGGTAAGGTTAGTCCAGGAAAATTTGAGACTGCTGATCTAGAGCTGAATTTCAGGATGAAACGTGGAGACAGCAGTGTTCACAGGTGGGAGATGGAGGCGGGAATGGAAGAGCGAAATTTGGAATGGACAATGATCTCTGTCCCAGGTAAAATTTCATCGAAATCTAACCACACGGCCTGGCGACAGAAAATTTTCGATTTCTCCACTTACTTCTTTCAAACCATGCCTCCTGATAACTCATTAGCACCCTGGGTAGGATAGGGATGGATTCAGGCGTGTTTGTAGATTGTTGGGAAGCGTAACACTTCCACTCCCATCTGAAATGAGTTTCATCAGAGAAATAAGCTGCAAGCACACCGCTTGCAATTCAACCTAACGTGTATATTCTCTGGGTTTCTTTGAGGGGGGCACAGATTTGGCAGCCGGGAACAGCAAACTCAGGAAAATGTCTATGTCAGAAAGAGATGTAGAGATGTGAAAGCTGCTAATAGACAATAAGGTGAATGTAGGGTGCTCAGCTTTGAAGCTTGGGGAATGCTGGGGATGGGTGGGGACTGGAAACCTAGAAATGAACTTTGGGACTCAGGTGCTTGACAAGCTGTGAGCTGTGTTGTGGTAGAAGTCTGGGGAAAGACCTGATTACCATTCAACACTAAATGAGCTTATTTTTCAACAGAAAATTCTTTGCTTTTTTTTTTTTATTATTTTTTTTTTTTTCTTCTGGCAAGCAGAATATTCATACCTGTGGTTGTTTGGTTTTTTTTTTTTTTTTTTTTTTCTTTCCCCAGAAAGTTTAGTGAAAGCCGGTTGCATGGATTCTGAATTCTTACCTCTGGGATTTGAATCTGGCTTTCTGTGACTAATGCTGGGTTCTTCAGTGACTTCTAAATTAATGCCCTTATCTGTATCATGTCCAAGGAGAATATATTCCTTACAGAGCTCCTAGAAATACAGAGAGTCTGTGTGTGCAAAGTCCATTCTCTGGCATCAACAGAGGGGAACTCTCCATTCAGATGGAGCTATTGCCCCCTGGACAATAATCTGAAAGCTCTGGCCTCAGGAAACCCCGGGCGGCAGAGACTTGCTCTAACTGGAAGTTCTCAGAGACACACAGATGGGCTTTTCACAGTTGAGTCCCACAAATGCATTGTGTTATGTCTTCATCTCTAAGGGAGCATCAAATGCTAGATTTTAAAGCTACTGTTTCTAAACCAGTGAGATTTTAGAGAGTGAACTTGGAGAAAACTCCTCAGTACACACTAGTCCGTTGGGAAATGAGTATGGGGAAAACATAGCTACATAGCTGAGTCCAGAGTTCAGAAAGACGGGCTTTTTTTTTTCTTTCTTTTTTTTAATATATATAAATATATATACATATATATGTGTGTATGTTCTTGGTGTAATGAAATGCAACGTTTCCAACCCCAGGTGGTAAAGACGTCATTATCTAAGGCCCAAAGTAAAGCAAAAACCCAACCGAGTCAAAGGGAACAATGCCTTCTACAGACCTATGTTCTCTTGGCCCCAGATTCATTCGTGGTGGAAAAAATTCCCTGAGGCCGACGACAGCTGAGCTCCTTGCCTGGAATTCACAAGTGGAGAAAGAGGAAATTATAGCCTGAGGCTTGGAGGGCGCCTGCCTGGGCAGCCTTCATTCACACAAAGGCTGGTTGGTGGG